>JADRCD010209847.1:0-37624 GCA_019843815.1 Montemys delectorum | reverse complement strand
AGAGAGAGAGAGAGAGAGAGAGAGAGAGAGAGAGAGAGAGAGCATGCTGAGTGTGTCCCAGACTTACAAGCTGAACATAGCTGTCACATTCTTATTGTCTTGGCATCTAGAGTTTCGGAACAGAACTAAAGTTGAATCAGTCCCTCCTCCCAACACACACCTCCTTCTCTCCTTCTGCTCCTTTTCCTCATTCACCTTCAGTCTTCAGGACACTGGCTAAAAGCAATTCTGAGGCAGGAGGGTAAGGGTTAGCTCCAGTACCCGGGATAGCCACCATCTGTGCTCCAGTCTGCCTCCCTTCTAGCTGACTCTGTTGTTGCTGGCTCTACCACACCCATCAGTGGCAGGACTGGAATCTTAACACCCCAAAGCCTGTGGCTGCCTCTGAATGGGTCAGTACATACGAACCCTGGAGATGAGTTTCAAATGCTCTTGCCTGAGACCCACAGCCAGTAGGCATGTAGGTGACCACAGATGTTTCACACATCTGTGCCTGCAGGACCATGACCTTGCCCGGCCTCTGGTCTAATTATAGCCTCCTCTGTCCCCGGACAGATGTTGCTCACCTTACCTTCCTTCCACAGGGCCCCCCTCACCCTCAGGGTTCTCTCAAGGTGCCCTATACCCTGGGAGCCTGAACAGAGGCCAGACCTCAGAAGTTTCCCGGCTCTCAGCCATTCTACAGAGAGTGAGAGGCAGCTCAGGCACGAGCAAAAGCCTGGGGCTTCCAAGAAACCTGCTGAGGCCAGATCCCAGGAGTCTGGGGATCTCCCAGACTTATCTTGGGAATGGAGATATACCTCATTTGGTAGAGTACTTGCTTCACAGAGCAAAGCCCTGGGATCAATACCCAGCACCACATAAACTGGATGTGGTGGTACACACCTGTAGTAGAACCCCCAAGGTGGCCACAGGGGGATGGGGCATGGGTTAAGGCAACTGAAGAGTGAAAATGTCCTACAAATTATGAAGTGGAAGATTCCTGACTCCCGTGTATCATAAAAGTGGGTGTGTATTCCACAAAAGATGCTGGGTGTAGTGCATGGTCAAGTCTCAATTACAGACAGAAGGTCTGTTTCACTCGGGAACCACGTCAACTGTTTAGAAGCCAGCCAGCCAGAGTGCTGAGGAGTTAGCTCAGTGAGTGCTTGCTGCCAAGTTTGACCAACTTGGTGGAAGGAGAAAACTGACTCCTGAAAGTTGTCTTCTGATGTCTACATGTGCACCCTATGCGCACTAAATAAGATGTTTATAAAATAAAATAATACATATGTATGTATATACATGTATATATATGTGTATATATGGGTATGTAAGTACATGCACATATGTACATACATACATCTATACATACCAGCTGGGTGATACCACCCACAGTGCAGGGCCCTCCCACATCAATCTCTAATTAAGAAAATGCCCCACAGACCAGTCTGGTGGAGGCAGAAGGCCTTAAGTGACAATTTCACCCAGGCTGGTGCCCCTTTCTTTAAGCCACCTTCGATTTTCATCCTGAGACCAAAAGGCAAAAACTCAGGCAGTGATAACCAGCCATGGAGCCACAGGGGTGAGACAAAAACCCGGGTTCTTATCACTTGCTGCTGTTGCCCAGACTGTGACTGTGACTTGGTCATGGTCCTGAGTATTGAGTGGGCTAGCCAGTGATGTTGCTAGAGGAACTGAGCAGGGTGTATGTGACAGGAAGTGCTTCTGGCCACCAGCTCCTCTCCTCTCCCTTGCCTGGCTCTGTTGAGCTGTAGAAGAAAAGATCTATGGATGGGCAGTAACACAGAAGGGCTGGCAGGCCCTCAGAGAGGCCTCTGTACCACAGATGCCAGGACTCACTCAAGACTGGGCGTGGCTCTCTGGTTCTCCTGCCTGGGGTCATCCATGCTGCATCTCTGTCTAGGCCTTTCCCAATGGAAGACTCCCTCTGGAGCAAGCACGGTGTCTAGGACAAAAGCCAGAATGTCTGAGGCCCTGGCTTGCTCAGCCTGCATTCTTATACACCCCAGGACCACCTGCCCAAAGATGGCACCACCCACAGTGCAGGGCCCTTCTACAGCAGTCTCTAAGAAAATGCCCCACAGGCCAGTCTGGTGGAGACGTCTTCTCAGATCTCTCTCTTCCCAGATGTCAGCCTGTTTGCACAAGAAATTAAAAGCCCTGGAAGTCCCTAGAGCTCACTCCATGGTGGTCTGGGTTGTGCGTCTGGGCTGTGTCTTGGCTGGGTCTCCAGTATCCTGTGTCTTCCTGTTGAGCCTAGTTCTGCAGCTGGTGCTGACAGCCCAGGACTGGGCCTGTGCTTCCTTCTCTTTCTCTGGCCTGAACCAGAAACTTCCTTTCTCCTCACTGCAAACCACGTGATATGAAGTTTTCGCCACCAGGCCTGAGCCATCTCTCCAGCCCTTGCAGCTTCTTCTTAAACATTCCCAGTAGCCACAGTGTTCCGTGGGCCACTGTCTGCCCCATGTAGAGAGTCAGTGCTAGGGTCAGACATGGGAAACTTGCCCTCCTCCTGTCTCCCCACTCACCACACATATGGCCTTGAGTGCCAGAAGAGAATGGTTCCATCGGCTCAGGGCACGAGGCTCTCCGTGTACAGCTTATTCCCCAGAGGCCAAGTCCCAAGCAGGGTCTAGTGTTGGTGCCGCCTGCTCAGTGGTGTTGTATGACCTTGAACAAGGTGGTCGGTTGCTGGCCCTGAGCCTCGGGTTTCTCTCATCTGTCTCCCTGCTGGAGAACAGGTGACAGAGGACCCCTTCCTGGAGGTTAACTCAACTCTGCCAGGTGGGCAGGGATAGAAAAAGATCTGGAAGTGGCTCTTCAGTTAGACTGGCTTGGTGACGTCAAACATACCTCAGAGCTTTCCCAGGCCTTAATTTCTCCAGGGAGAAAAGGGGACTTGGGAAGATGCGTGTGGAAGTTGTCGTTGATGTGTTGCAGAGCTCAGCTACCTAGCTGTCCACTCCTGCAGAAGAACAGCTTGGAAATGGCTAACTAGAAAGACGGGGGAGAGAGCCCCAACAGTGCTGGATGTCAGAGAGAGCCTCAATGGCATGGGATGCAAAGCTACTGGTGTCTTGAAGGCCTGTTCCTAGAGTCCTGCTCTCCCTTAAACTCCCGGGCTCCCCAAGAATACTGGTAACGTCATGGCATGCTTCTAGGTGCATTGCCCCTGCATGGAGCAATCCAAAGCTCCCATTGCTTGTAAAGGTCAGATTCCTTCCCAGGGCTGAAATCCCCCAGCAGTCTGAGCCAGGCCTTCCTCTCTGGTCTTGCTTTTCTAAACAGATCCCGTCATTGGGAGGTACGGAGTCTCCTGCAGCTTAGGTGTCCATCTGCCTCCGTCTTCGATATCTTGCTTGCCCTCAGTTTCCATGCCCTCCTGCCCTATACACAAACACTTCTCTCAGCAAGGCACAGAGCTCTGTACTGCAGTTCTCTGGCTCTTTGCCTTTCTCATCTGATAGGCAGGAACGGCAGTGAAGGGACCCAGACCCCTTGCCGGGTTGTCCCCAAAAGCATGTTCTCTTCTCCACAGATCTGCCAGGCTTAGACTGTATGGAGAGTTCCTATTGTCTTGGGTTTTAGCACGTGGCTTGATGAAAAGCGCCCGTAGCCAGCACACCACAAAGGTAGCATGTGCTCTGAGGTTTGCAGCAGCAGGAATCCTTGGGCCCCAGGGAGCCAGCAGCCTCCTCCCCACACATACTCACATATACACATTCTGCTACTAAGTCTTGGGAAACCTCTTGTCCATTTTGAGGACCCTCAACAGACACTTCCCAGGACCAAGGACAGAGGTGACCCCAGTACCTCTCCTTCCTGGAGCCAGGAGAAGTGATTGTGTTCTCCAGAGCTAAAGCTGGACCAGCTGGGGAGGAGCTGTAACTGGCATCTTGGAGGAAGAGCCCCTGGGTGCAGGAACATGCGATGCCCTCCCACTCTGGTGCTTAGTGATCTGAGCCTGCTGGAACTCTTCCTGCTCTGTCACTGCCAGGTGGACTAAGGAGTTTCCAGACTTATCAAGTCACCGTCTCTAGGTGATATTCATGGAGGTAGGATTGTGGAGGTGTTGACGATGAACAAACCTAAATTGAGGCAAAGACTGCAGAGAGCGCAGGCCTGAGACACAGGGCTTTAGGGAGATGGAAAACAGCCCCGTGATAATGACCTCATTAATACTAGTGTCTTAGGGTTTTATTGCTGTGAAGTGACATCATGATGGAGGCAACCCTTATAAAGGCAGGCATTTAATTGGGGGCTGGCTTACAGTTTCAGAAGTTCAGTCCATTATCATCATGGTGGGAAGCACAGCATCCTGCAGGCATGGTGCTGGAGGAGCCAAGAGTTCTACATCTTGATCTGAAGTCAGCCAGGAGGAAATTGTCATTTGCAGGCAGCCAGGAGGAGGCTCTGGATCACACTGGCCACATTCTTGAGCATATATATGAGACCTCAAAGCCCTACCTCCACAGGGACACATTTCCTCTAACAAGGCTACACCTCCTCCATGGGCCAGGCGTATTCCAACCACCACAACTAGCTTCCTTCCAGGAGAGAGCTGAGGATACAAACAGTCCATCTGCGAGACAGCATGCAGAAGAGGGAGGTGTTGGAAAAGGCAGTGCCTACAGATGTCGATCAAATTGAGGCTTAGGACTCACAGGGGATAACCCTTCTGTGGCCCGTCACCAAAGTCAGTTTGGTCTTCCCATGTATGGGATTGAATTTCAGGTAGGCTGATGCTTCGTCGTGTTTTTAGGTCGTACGCCCCCACTCCTTACCCTACCCATTCCCCACCCCACCCCTATGGATAAGGCTGACTGTGGCACTGACCTTGTAAGAAGTCTCAGATGCCTTCCTGTATGGGGAATCTAGGCCCCAAGGGAACACAGGGTAGTTCCCAGGGGAATAATGGAAAATTCCCAAAGATGCAGGGGTTCACCCCCCCCCCAGATACAGCGGTAGCATCAAGCTCGATAGGTAGGTTCAGAAGCACAAGAAAGAGGCGGACACAAGGTGAGAAAGGGAGAGGGTGGACGTTCTACTGATGTTTGGGATTCTTCTCCGATGCTTCGCCTCCAACATGAACTAGAGTCAGTGCAGCAGACTCTGCCTGGGAGGTGACGGGACCAGATAGATGCAAGCCATAGCTCCTGCCTCCCATATGCCTCCCCTGAGACAGCTGTCTTTCTAGGGCTCACTTTTCTTATTCATAAAACAGGTTGTGGGGCTGGGGAGCTGGCTCAGCAGTTCATGCTCTTTTTGTGCAAGCCTGATGACCTTGAGCTGAGTTTAGTCCCTGGGACCCAAATGAAGAGAACCAGCCATTGCCCTTTGACCTCCACACATGTATATCATGTATACGTACTAATACCACTAGGAATGAATTAAACTAGGGGCTGGCAGTATCGTTCAGCAGGTAAAGGCACTTGCTACCAAGCCTAGTGACCTGAATTCCATCCCCAGGGTCAGTAGAATGAAGACAGACAACTGACTTCTCCCATGGGTGGCAAGGCAGTCTGGCAAGCCCAGAGAGAGGGCTGTGTGCAAGGTCACCTAGACAATAAAGGCTGGGGTCTGCGTGGAAGTCCCATGTCCCCTGCTCAGTGAGGCACTTTGCCCGGATGAGCAGATGCTCCTGGTTATAGAAGGCATTTGCTTCTTCGGAGAAAATTCAGCTCTGCAGCACGGAAAGTTCCAGGAAGTCAGGGCCAAGGTGCTTCGAGGTGCCAAGGATGTTTCAACAGAACCTAACCCCCGTCTCACTCCACCCATGTCCATTCACTGGCCTCAGAGGAATACAGGACAGAGCCCAGGCCACCCACCATAGTCCCTGCAACTTGTGGAATGACTGCGTCCCAGAGTCACTGTATTTCAGAACTTTCCAGAGCCTGGCTGTGACTATCAGTCCATGCTACACCCATATTCATACCCATACACAGGCGCACACATACACAGACACATGGACATACACACCACACACCCATATTCATACCCATACACAGGTGCACACATACATGGACACATGGACATACACACCTGTACTGGCTGGGTTTTTGTGTCAACTTGACACAGGCTGGAGTTATCACAGAGAAGGGAGCTTCAGTTGGGGAAGTGCCTCCATGAGATCCAGCTGTGGGGCATTTTCTCAATTAGTGATCAAGGGGGTAGGGTCCCTTGTGGGTGGTGCCATCTCTGAGCTAGAAGTCTTGGGTTCTATAAGAGAGCAGGCTGAGCAAGCCAGGAGAAGCAAGCCAGTAAGGAACATCCCTCCATGGCCTCTGCATCAGCTCCTGCTTCCTGACCTGCTTGAGTTCCTGACTTCCTCTGGTGATCAACAGCCATGTGGAAGTAAGCCAAATAAACCCTTTCCTCCCCAACTTGCTTCATGGTCATGATGTTTGTGCAGGAATAGAAACCTTGACTAAGACATCACCACACACCCATATTCATACCCCTACACAGGCGCACACACATACATGAACGCATACATAGACAACACAGCTACACACATGGACATACGTCACACACCCATATTCATACCCATTCACAGGCATACACATACGTGGACACGTATGTGAACAACACAGGTACATACATGGACACACACACAGCACTTCCAGTCAATCACACAATTTTACTGAATTCACAGGATCTTTGTTTCTTCCATGAACTCACAGGGAGCAAATGGATCAATGTTCCAAAACCATGGAAACTGGGATGATACCAGTGTCTACCCCATTTCCTTAGGATCTGTTTGCATTGAACCAAACGTTCTTTCTCCCTTCCTCCTTCCTTCTTTCTGCTCCAACCCCCTTTCCTAGGGTCTCATGTAGCCCAGGTTAGCCTCAAACTCCTTATGTAGCTGGGGATGACTCTGAGCTTGTGATCTTCCTGCCTCCACCTCCTGAGTGCTAGGATTACAGGATTGCTCCTAGTTTATGTGATGCTAGGGTGGGACACAGACCAGGAGGAGCTCTTTATGAATTTGAAGCTTCTCTTGAGCCATACAGACCCAGCTGGGGAGCACACTCCTGTGACTACGAGTCTAGAGGTGGCAAAGCCTGGTGATCTATCTGGGTTGGATCCCAGGACCCACATGATGGAAGAAGGATAGAGCTGACTCCTGCAAGTTTTCCCCTGACCTCCACGGGGACACTATGGCACACTTATTCTCATACATGTACATGTATGCCCTTCCTCACGTACTACATAAATAAATAACTAAATAAATAAATAAATAAATAAATAAAAGCACTTTTTAAAAGAGTTATTTATTTGTTTTGTATATATGAGCGCTCTTTCTTCATGCACACCAAAAGAGAAAATTAGATCCTTTTACAGATGGTTGTGAGACACCATGTGGTTGCTGGGAATTGAACTCAGGACCTCTAGAAGAGCAGCCAGTGTTCTTAATCTCTGAGCCATCTCTTCAATTCTTAGGTTTTCTTTTTTTTTAATTAAATAAAAGTACTGGAATGATCTTGCCCAATAGGCTTCCAGGAAAGTGATTCCCCCAAGTAGAATGGATTCCCATGCAACCGAATCCTTGGCTATATTCCCCCCTCCCCAGGACCCCTTCCCATCCATCCTACACTAAGTCCCTGCCTGGCTCGGTGGAAGCTGAAGCCCTGGGAGGCTCAGGGACCAGATGGTATCTTACATTCCAACCCCAAGGAACCCACTATGGGGACTTTCTGTGCATTGACCATCTATCAGGGCTGTTCAACCTTTTGACACTACAATATAACATTGTATCTACAAATATCTTGGGATGTATTCATAGCTCTCCTGGGATGCTTGCAGCCCATGCACCATAAGAAATACAAGCCTGCAAGTCATTCTGATATGTCACACTGGAAAACCGCGACCACACTCAGGAGCAGTCCAAACTTGTTTTCTTGGCTATAAAATGGAATTGTCCTGAGATTTAAATCTGATCATATTTGGTAAAATATATTAATAAGACCAGTCTGCGCTAGGGCTTGCAACAATATTGGTGAGGGACTTGTATTAAGTATGAGAAGGCAGTATTGGACACCAGCCAGGAGCCACTTTAAAGACAGACAGGTGAGGGGATGCTCTGTTCATAGCCCCCAGTGAGAGTGTGGATTGGCCACTTTTTCCTGTGAGAGAGAGAGTGTGTGTGTGTGTGTGTGTGTGTGTGTGTCTGTGTGTATAAAGGTATGCATGCGCACACACATGATGTGTGTGGGTAGAAGCCAGAGGTCAGTACAAAATGTCTTCATTAACCACCGTAAATGTTAAGTTTTTGAGAAGTCTTTCACGGAACCTGGAGCTTGCCGATTCATCTGGACTATCTGGCTATCGAGCCCCAGAGATCTGCCTGTCTCTGTACTTTCTAGGTTATGAATGAGTGCCACTGTACCTGGCTTTTACTGGGTGTCACAGACCTAAGCTCAGGTCCTTAGGTCTGAAAGTACTGCGCCGGTTAAGCCACCTTTCCAGGCTCAGATTTGATTATATTAATATATATTAATAGTATCTGTCCACCCTGGCGTCAGATGAGAACTATCAAGGGCAGGGCTGGCATTAAGTATTAGAAGGAGGAATCGGATAGCAGCCTGCTGCCAGGCTTGAGAACAGACAGATGAGGGTCTACTCTGTATTCATAGCCCCTGCGGGAAATGGATTAGCTACTTTATTTGTTTGTTTGCTTATTCATTTATTTATTTATGAAGCAGAGTCTATCTGTATAGCCCTAGGCTTGCCTCAAACTTAGATCCTCCTGTCTCTGCTTTCCAGATGATATATATTATAATTATATAATATATATATAATTTTAGTCAAGGCATCTGACTTGTTATTTCATCTTTCTGTCAAAGTTGCAAATGAGCAGAAGTCTTAGTAATACTAGGAGTGGTGTGTCCTGTCTACAAGGGCCCACGGCTAAGTGTCTAGGAAAATTTTAAAGCCGATTGTTAAGTACAGCCTTTATTAAAAATTAAATTGCATTAACTTACAATTAAATAAATTATAATAAAAGCTGAGGTACAGAGTATTAAAAATTCATTACATCTTAACTGTTTCACTGTGTATACAAAATTATTTGTGTCTATTAAATTTGCCCAATTGTGTCCTACTAAGAGTCTCTTTGGGGACTGGGCATGTAGCTCTGTTGGTAGGGTGTTCAGCCTAGCATACACCAGGCCATGGGTAGAGGTATAAACCTTTGCATGACAGTGCATGCCTGTAATCCGAGCACTCTGGAGCTGGAAGCAAGAGGAGCAGAAGTTCAACGTTAACCATGGGTATCAAATTCAATGCTAGCCTGAGCCACATGAGAGTCTGTATTTAAGACAAACAAGTCTTAAAAAATGGTAAAGTGGCCCAGCAGGTAAAGGTGCTTGCCACACAACAGAAGCCTGCTGACCTAAGAATTCATGTAGAGGGCTGGAGAGATGGCTCAGCAGTTAGGAGCACCAACTGCTCTCCCAGAGGTCCTGAGTTCAATTCCCAGCAACCACATGGTGGCTCACAACCATCTGTAACAGGATTCGATGCAGCCTTCTGGTATGTGTCTGAAGACAGCTACAGTGTACTCATATAAATAAAAATAAATCTTTAAAAAAAAGAAAGAAAGAAAAAAGAATTCATATAGAAGCAAAACTCCACATAATTGTCCTCTGACCTCTACATGTCTACTGTGGGATACACATTCAAACACATCAAACACACACACACACACACACACACATACACACACACACACACACACACACACATTAAAAAAAAAAAAAAAAGTGAAAGTCTTAGTCTTATTTCATACCTAGAGCATGGCCCCTGCCTCTCTTCACTCCACACAGGTCCAGGAAAGTGGCTGACCTTTACTTTCCAGGGCCAGCACATCCCCCATGGACTCCTAGCTCAGTGTTCCGGATAGCCAGCTATTGACCAGCCTCTATGCCTCTCAGAGTGGCCTGGGCTGGGCTGGGCTGGGTGCCAGAGCTTAATGCAAACAGCTTTGCTAAGCAAACACTCAACTGGAAGGAGTGCCTGGGGGGAGGGGACAGAGGGGGGGGAGGGAAAGCAGCTCCAAGATCCAGCCTGCCAAGTTAAGGGGAACTGGGGGAGGGGCACTGGCTAGGAACAACAAGGTTCAAAGGGCTTGCCTAGAAGAATCTCACTAAAACTATCAGCCTCACATTCAGCTGTTTGATTTGGGGGCCATTAATTAGCCTTTCTGGGCCTTCAGTTCCTCTTGTCTAATTCAGGTTGTTGTGAGAGGTAATGACAACGCTTGGGGTCATATATGGCTCAGCTTAAAAATCACAACAGTCTAGGACTGGGGACATAGGTTGTCTGGTAGAGTTCTGCCTGGATTGCACAAAGCACTGGGTCCTACCCCCACCTAGTACCAAGTAAACTGGATGTGGTGGTGCACACCTGTAATCCCAGCCCCTGGGTGGCTATTAGAAAGAGCTCCAGGAGTTCTAGGCCAGCTGGATCCACAGATTGACTTAAGAGCTGAGAGCTTGCCCCGATAAAACAAAAGATTTGTAGGTTTGTTGGAGAGATCGTGAAGAACACTGGCTGCTCTTCCAAAGGATCCAGGTTTGATTCCCAGAACCTATATGGTGGTTCCCAACTGTCTCTAACCCCATTCCAGAGGATCTGACCCACTCTTCTGGCTGCTGAGGGCACACATGTGGAACACAGCCATACATATAAAATAACGATAAGCTAGAACAAAAGATGCCATTGGGGGAATACTGAGATTCACTGCTGTACAAACTGTTCACTGTGCAAGCATGAGAGCCTGAGGTTTGGTTTTGTTTTTTGTTGTTTTTTTTTGTGTTTTTGAGACAGGGTTTCTCTGTGTAGCTCTGGCTGTCCTGGAACTCACTCTGTAGACCAGGCTGGCTCGAACTCAGAAATCCACCTGCCTCTGTCTCCCAAGTGCTGGGATTAAAGGCGTGCGCCGCCACCGCCCGGCTGAGAGCCTGAGTTTAATCCTCAGAACCCACAGAAGAACACAGTAGCAATGCTTACAACCCCAGTGATCCAGGAAATAGCTATCAGAGGATCCCTGGAACTGGGTGGCCTGCCAGTCTAGATCAGTTGGTAAGTCTCATGTCACAGTGAGAAACCCAGTCTCTAAAAATAAGATGGATGGCTTCTGAGAAATGTCAGAGGTTGACCTCTGACTTCCAACTTAAACACACACACACACACACACACCACACACACACACACACACACCATGCACACAATCCAAAAAAAATTCATAATTACCACAAGAGAGCACCCCACCCCACCATTATAATTCCCACCAGTGAGCGCCTTCAAGGTATCCCCAGTCACCTGGGATTCTAAGGAAAGAAACGTGTAAGTGACAGGGTTCAAGCATGGATTACAGTGACTTACTAAGAGCTATAGCTGACCTTAAAGTGCCCCCTCCCACCAGCGAGGGGGCTCGGTGAAGCCTATGTGAGGGTTTAAGGAACTTGGGCTCAAGAATGGAGGAGGCATGGCTTCTTACTCCCTGTTTTGGGTAATAACAGCCTTGACACCTTTATCAGAGCCTAGGAATGTTCAAGGCCCTGCCTGTGGCTCCAGCCTGCCGAGTCACAGCTGTCCAAACAGCCTAGGACTTTCCTCGGGACACAGAAAGGAAGTAAAGGGCCCCCGAGGAGCCCAGTCCAGCAGAGGAGCCCCACCCTAGCAGAGGAATCCAGGCAAAGATCTTTCCTTTCTGAGCCACTCTGAATAGGGGCACCAAACTAATGATTTGTCTCTCCCTTACAGACGGGCAGGATCGAGCCAAACTACCCCAAGGTATGCGGTCATCAAGGCAATGTGCTGGACATCAAATGGAACCCCTTCATTGACAACATCATTGCCTCTTGCTCCGAGGACACTTCGGTGAGCTGAGCAATGGGGTGGTCCCCGGGCATAACCCTGAGCACATACCTCCCTGCTTCCCCTAGAGAGCCTCTATGCACACTCCCCTCTTTCTCCTCTCAGCCCTGCCCCTCTCCCTCTCTTCAACCAGTCCCAGGATAGAGAGGACAAGGGTCGGGAAGGGACTGAGGGAGAGCATCTCTGCTGTACGCACCCCGTGCTTCAGTGGTTGACTGAGTCTAGAAGTGTTGCTTTGTAAGTGAGAATCAGAACCAAAAACTTAGGTGTGTGATTGGGCCTCTGCCTGTGCTCTATGGTGAAGGAGAGGAAGGTGGGGAGGAGAAGGGAGGAAGGGTAAGAGGCAAGGGGAGGAGGGCTTCCCTTGTGGGAAGATGAAATAAATGGGGGAGAGAGCAGAGGGGAGAGCAGACAGGTGGAGAGCAGGGAGACCTGAAGATGGAAGGGAAGAGGGGAAACTGGAGAAACTGCTCAACTTGGTTAAGGGCTTACTGAACAAGTTTGAGGACCCAAGTTCAATCCCCAGAGATGGAGGTAAAAAGCAACTGGAAAATCCAGGGACACAGACATCAGTGCAGCTTTGTATCTATCCTTCCTCAGTGTGGCTGCCTCAGAGGGGCAATGGAACAGAGCAGGATTCAACCAAACTGATCCAGGGGCCCTCTGTTCCCTGATGAAGACGACTCTGCTTTTCAGCCAGACCACTGTGGTTTACCTAGTGCTCACTGGCTGAGTCTGAGGACATGTTATGTACCCAGGACACTAGAACTGGAAAAAATTTCAGAGCTGTATCTCTTCGTGTTCCCAGGCTGGACCGTGAACTCCAGAGGGAAGAGAGTATGGCCCATTTGGCTCTGAATCCCTGGCTTCTAGCACAGGACCTCACATCTAAAACAAACAAATGAACAAACCCTCCTGCTGCAAACTGAATGAAGGGATAGATGTGCTGATGGAAGGGAGCAAGGGGAGGCGGGCTCCTGAGCATTGCAGGCTCACTGTGGTAAATGTCCCATCACTTACCATCTGGGAGCTGTGGCTTCACGGACTGTGGTGACAAGGGTCACTTTGGTAGCATTGAATTCCAACTTTCCATGTCCTACCTGTCATGGGAAGATGAAATAAATGGGATAGAGAGCAGAGGGGAGAGCAGATGGGTAAAGAGCAGGGAGACCTGAAGATGGAAGGGAAGAGGAGAAACTGGAGAATGCGTGCATAGATATGTAGAATATGTGCACAGATGGAAGAATGCACACATGAATGAATTGTTGATGTCTGGATGCTTGGGTTGACAGAGAGATGGTTGAATAGGTAGATGTATGGTTGGACGATGGATGGATGGATGGATGGATGGATGGATGGATGGATGGAGGGAGGGATGGATGGATGGATGGATGGAGGGATGGATGGATGGATGGATGGATGGATGAGTGAATAAATACTATGGAAAAGGAGAAACAGACAGTAGCATCTCCATGAATTCCAGAGTCAGGGTGAGATCAGCAGGCTCAGAACCTACATAACAAAGAAGTGGATGGAACACTGGAAAAGCAGGCAGGGCTTGGCTGGCTAGAGAGATTCCTAAGGGCAGAAAATGCCTGTGGGGACAGCAAATGGAGGTGGTGAAGGAAGCCTATTGGTTTTGTTACTTTCTTTAGCAGCTTCAGGGTCCAAGTGACCACAGGACAGCTATTAGGGGCCAAGTCACAGAAAGACTAGAGATGCAGACATGTGCAGAAGAGGTGGAGCCAGGAAAAGCCACAGAGCCAGAGGAATCCCTGGCTGCCCTCTGGGCTGGGAAGGAGGCAGATGGAGCTCCTGGTGCCTGGCGAACATGATGGTCAACTGGAGAAAGGCTCAGGGCTCAGCAGGCCCAGGGAAGGCGAGGCTGCCCCCCACCTGGGGCGCCCAGGAGGACATGGACTGCATCTGCCTCTGTCCCTGCCTACTGAAGTGCTGAGTGACTCACCAGCCTGCAGCCAGCAGACAGACTTGAGATTCTGAGCTCTTCTATGCACTCTGGCCTGGGCACTCCACATACATAAATACCCTGGGAGACAGGCAGCACTGAGGGAGAGTGCGGCACACCAAGGGACAGTGTAAGGCCCAGCTGGGAAAGGACAAGACAATCAGGCACATCTCCGTATGGAGAGGAGCAGATTTGGCCCCAGCTTTGGGACTATTGCCTCCCTAGGACCTGCCTGTGCTAGCTCAGCCTCTTCCTCCGCCTGCTGCTGCTTCCTACTCCTGGATGTACCCAATACACAAGACACCCACGGTGTGTGGTCCGTGTGTGGTCCGACAAGCTCAAGGCTCAGCCCTGCTACAGGAGTCACATGATCGGTACCCACTGGTTGACAGCCTGATGGGCTGCTGAGGTCCAAGGTCTCTACTGTGGAATCTGGTGGCCTTGGGATGAGATGTCAGTGCCACTGCTTAGCTGGGTGCCCAATGGCAAATGGTTTTACCTCTCTGGGGCCTGGCTCTGTTCATTTCAGAGGCAGTAATAGCAGGACCCTTCTCAGTATCGTAACCAGGATATGAAGAAGCCCCTACCTACCCCTGTACCTGGCACCTCACAGATGCCTGCTGCCTCAGTCTTGCTCTGCAAACAGCCCCAGCAGGGAGGCAGAGCCCACAGACACATGCAGATGAGTCAGAGCTCCACAAATGGTGTGGGCACAGACAAGAGAGAGGAGCTAATGATGAACCAGATACGGGAAGAGGGAACCTGGGAGGGCTGGTCCTGGAAGACCGAGGATTTGTTTGCTAGGGCGAGAGCCTGGACCACTCATCCTCAATAGGTCAATTAAACAGACAAAGTAATAGTGAAACGCAGAGAAAGGAGATTTATTTGGTAAATTATTTATTTGGATGCATTCCTGATGAGCTATGGTCCTGCCCATCACTGGCCCATCAATGTTGGGCTCCAGTCTCTTCTTCAGGGTGACCAATTAAGCTATGGAAACTGTATGAAAACTTTCCTTGAGATAAGCTCCCCGAGCTGGAGAGATGGCTCAGCTCAGTTAAAGGCTAGGCTCACAACCAAAAATATAAGCGATAAGCTCCCCACCCCCACTCCCACCCCCACCCACGGCTGGCACCAGGTTTCAGACTCTTGCCTCTCCCAGCATGGGATTCCTATGGGAATTCCAATTTATTGGGGGCCATTTTCTCAACAGTCCAATAACCAGAACGAAGGCACAAGTTTCTTTGTGCGGTTATACTTTGGCCAGAAGAGAAAGGATTAAAATGAAGCCCAGAAGAGTCCTGGCCTAGGACAGGCCTGGAGGGAGTACACAGGGTGCCTAGGAAAAGGAGAGTCCCCTAGCTTGGTTGGAGCTCGAGTGATGTCACCAGGCGAGTGAGCAGGAGAGAAGGTTGCAAGGAAGGGCAGGTTGGGACAGATAAAGGATGAAAGGCAGGGTGAGAAGCTGACCTCTGACGCCCGAACTTTTCAAACCATCTAAGAATCCTCCGGGATCCAGGGGGTGGGGGTGGGGTGGGGAGTCTGAAGGGGTCATAGCCAGCTTTTGAGGGGACATGAGGCTCCAGCCAGCTGGATGGAGGCTGCACATTGCGTGGATGAGCAGAGGAGAAGAGACACATGGGTGTATACACACACATACACGAGGCGGGGGGACAGGGAAGGGAAGGGAAAGGCAAGCTGGACACTGCAGAGCCCAGAAGCAACCCTCTGTCCCCAGGCTGCTGATCTAGACAGGTGATTAAGTCTGAGATCAGGGTGGACCTAAGCTTTTCAGCAGCTGCCAGGCCAGCGGTTCCAGAAGCCCAGCTCAGACCCCCACCTTAGCCCTCAGGTTTCTGCTCACACATGTGCAGCACTTAGGACTTTAGCCTTGGAACCCACAGGCCCAGGGTGAAGCTCAGCTGCTCCTGAAGAGCTGGACCCTGAACCCGAGGTGACGTCAGGAGCCTGTAGCAAGCAGTTTCCCAGACTCCTGCCCTGCTGCCTCCTCAAAGCCTTGCTTCTATGGAGGACAAAACTGAGGCCCAAAACCATGGCAAGCTAACAGTCTGGATCCATTGCACACTCTGTATATGTGCCCTCTCTGTGTGTCCCATGCTGGGCACTGAGCACTCACTCATGCAAAAGAGTAACCCCCACACACACCTGGCCCTGCAGCCCGTTGTATAAGGGGCCTCTGACTGGCCTTCCTGCCCTAAATCCTCCACCAACCCATTCCAGCCTGAAGGGTCAACTCACTGTGCAGCATACATACAGAGGCAGGTCTAGGAGGTTCACAGGTATGCCAGGCACAGTGTCTCTGACCAGGGCTAGGAACATCATCCCCAAAAGAAGCCTTTGCTGCAGGTCTGATCCTTTCCTGAAAGGGGGGGGGGGGCATGCAGGAGGAATGACAGATGGCTTTAGAACTCATGGAATGCAGCCCATGGGTTACCACAGCCAGGTGGGTGAGCCTCGGTGTGGCACGGCCGGAGGACTCTGTCTATGTCCTGAGGACTTCATGCTGTTATGGGGTTCTGCTCTGCTTGTTGCCCTCACATCCCTCTTAATCTAGGAATTATATGAAAACTCTAAGGGGGCTTCCAGGCCCTCACTGGGCAGCATCTCTGGCATTCACAGTACTAATGCTTGATTTCGTTCGTTCAGGCATTGCTGCTGGAACAGATTCTGTCACCACCTAGAGAAGGACTTAGAGATGGAAATTGTCAGCAGTGACGACCACCCTTAGAAAACATTTGGAAAGTAAAGTTGTTAGTGAAGCCAGGTTGAGATGTTTTCACTACTGGCTCTGATGTCAAAAAAAAAAAAAAATCTTAGGGAACAGTTTGAAGTTCAGAAAGGCACGTTCCTATTAGCGAAGCTAGGGACTCTTTATGGTCAGGAAACAAGAACAAACGCAGCGCTGGCTGACTCTCACTGAGGCTGGACTGGTGATGATTCATTTCCTATACCCAATTCTGCCCTCAGCTTTCTGATAGGATTTATTAAGAATTGCTGGAGAGTAGATATGCATTTTGAGGATTTAAGATAGATATGTGATTCTTATATAAAAGTTTAGATTTGTGATTCTTTTAAGATTCTTACAAGATTACTTTTAAATAATAAAATAACTACTCCTGTCTTTGTAACCGCAAAGTGTTGCCTGCCAGTAAGAGAAACTGGCTGAGAAAACTACCCTGCTTGCTTGCACTTTGTTAATGTATAACACGTTGCTTGGTTAGGAATGTACGTAGGCTTTTGAGAATAATTTGCTTTCTTTACCTGTATTGCATAATGCTATAGCTTATAAAGGTATTGAAAATGCATTGGTTTTTTTCATAACTGTTCACTAGAAGAAAACTACAATGTAATCACATTGTAATTGTATACTGCTTGAGAGATATTGCTGATATATATATATATATATATATATATATATATATGGCATGGAAAAAAGAATAAAGAAGGGTATAATGTGGTGTGGTGTGGTGTAGCATGGCGTGGCATGGTGTAGCTAGAACATAGTCTTTCCCATCCATCACTGTGTGTGTCTGTATAAAGTTCGTGCGAATGGGAGTTGGAACATTGTTCCTTCTACCCACCAGTTGTGTGTATTTGTGTATGTATGTGTAGAATATTTGGAGTCTGCTTGCTAGGGCTTTGCTCTAATCATTTTATGTGTGAATATGTATATGTCTGTATATACATATGCATGTATGTATGGGTATATGTATTATGCATGTATATTTGTGTATATGAAGTTATTGGACTCTGCCTTTTGTTTCATCCATTCAATGTATGTGTGTGCGTGTGTGTGCGTGTGTGCGTGTGTGTGCGTGTGTGTGTGTGTGTGTGTGTGTGTGTGTGTGTACATATGTGAATTTTCTCATTCCTTCTCTTTGTCACTGGCCCGAAGGAGTTAAAATAGTTCATAGTTTTTCCACTGGCCATAGAGAGTTCCAGCCCCAGTAAATTAAGCTTTGTTCCCTCAGAAAAAAAGTCCGCTGAGCAGCTTCTTTAATCACTGGCTGCCTTTGACAGCAGCCCCTGTAGGTATCTGGATCCACCCCAGTCAGCCACTCTGAGCACTGACCCCCAAGGGCTGCCTGCCTCAGTTTACCCACCACATGGATGCCAAAGCCAGAGTCATTGGCACTTTCCCCTAGAAGTAAGTGCTCATTCCTCCCCGATCCCATTGTTCTCTGGTCCTCAAACATTCCAAGGATGCTAAAGGCTTATAGGGAGACTCCAGCAGCTCCTCCCCATCTTACCCCAGGGAAGTCTTTAGCGCTGTCAAGATGCTGTGTCCCTTGGGATCAATCCCTTCCTCCAAGGCATGAGAGTCTTTTGTAGTCTATCCCCTACATCCCTGCAGGATTCAGGGAGCCTGCCCAAGCTCATTCCCCAGAGGCCTCATCCTGGGGGAGGAAAGGGACCATAACTCTGCCTGGCATCTGGCAGAATCCAGTTCTCTCCGCCAGCTTGCTGGGTGATGTCACCTATTGTTGAAGTGCTGTGCTTTTTATAGCTTCTGCTGCAGCAAGGGAGGGCAGCTGGCTGGCTGGCAGGCAGCAGGGAAGGGCAGTATAGCCTTCTTTATGAGGCTCAAGCTCCTGGCCCTTCTCTGGGTGGCCCTACTCAGAGAAAGATGATAGAGAATCAGGCAGACAGACAGACAGACAGACAGACAGTTAGACAGTGTTCAAGAAAAGGAGAGAAGATTCCCAGGAGAAGAAGGGTGGCAAGAAGGAGGTCCCTTTCTCTGGTGGACCAAGCTCAGCATCTTTCTTTTATCTTCTATTTAAGCTCCACACCAGCATCTGCTCTCTGCAACCCAAAGATAACACCCCTCCTGGGAGCTCAGTGGTAGAGTACTTGCCTGGCAGGCTCAAGGCCCTGGGTTCAATTCCCATTACAAGGAAGAAAGGGAAGGAGAAAAGGAAGAAAGGAGAAAGGAGGGGAGGGAGGAGGGAGGGAGGGAGGGGAGATGGAAGGAAATACATCCTGGGTGCCCATTCTATGCCACGCAGCATTGCCCTGCTGGGGAGACAGGGAAAATGACCTACACTATGGAGCTGGCTATTGGTAAGTCATCTCTGCACCCCAAAAAGGGCGAGTACAGAGTGGCATTTCCACTGAGACTGGACAGAGGAGCTGGTGAGCCCACAGGAAACTGCTACTGACAGATGGCTCAACAGCTACCAGCACATTTTGACTCTGACGTCAATAGAACAACGCCTGTGCTGCCTTTCCTATGAAGAACAACACGAAGCCCAGCATGGTGGAACACACCTGTAATACCAGCACTCGGGGAAGTAGAAGCATCAGGATCAGATATCAGAGGTCATCCTTGGCTGCAGATGGAGTTGGAGGCCAGCTTGAACTACATGAGTTTACCTTTTAATTAATTAATTAATGATTGGCCCTTTGGTATGCAGGAGATGGCCCTCTGGGTAGTAGTAACTCTTACTGTGTGTGCCTGAGTACAAGTCCCTAGAACCCACATTAAAAAAAACATACACACGTACACAGACACACATAAAATAACATCAGTTTTAAAAATAAAAAAGAGTGACACTCAGCCCATGAGACTTGATAGTGACGGTGAACCATCTTGTTCCTGGTTCATGCGCTTGTGTATACTTTTAATCGTTATTTTATCGTGTACTCCTACTTCTAAAAATCAAAGTTAACTGTAAAACAGCTTCAGGCAGCCTTTCCGGAGAGAGCCAGAAGAGGCGCTGTCATCACAGGAGGCCAGGGCTGTGTGTGTTGCTTCCCTGAAGACCTAGACGTGACCGAGACCAAAGATGCAGAAGCCAAAGGCAGAGCTACCCAGGACCCTGACCCTGGAGGTGCAGGCTGGCGTGGGCATCGTGCCTTAGTTTTGATAATAAAATTAAGAAGTGAGCCTAGCAGAGCATACTATATATAACCTCGGCATTTGAGGAGGGAAAGGAGAACAGAGTTCAAGGTCATCCTCAGGTACATAGTGAGTTCAAGGGCAGCCTGGGCCATATGAGACCCTATCTGAAAACAAAACAAAACAAAACAAAACAAAAAAATTATAATGAAAGAAAGAAAGGAGGGGCCAGAAAGAGGTTCAGTGGCTGAGACTGCTTGGTGCTCTCGTGTATCCTGTACCCATTTCGGGTGGTTCACGATCACCTGTAACTCCAGCTCCAGGGGATCCAGTGCTACCTTCTGGCCTCTATAAATGTCTGTACGCACAGACACATACATACACACAGATGCAGATTATATATATATATATATATATAGTCTTAATAATTAGTTTTATTCTCTCATATATTATATCCCAACTGTAGTTTCCCTTCCCCTTGCCCTCTCCCTATTCCAATATAATTATTTTTCAAGAGGGAAAAAGTCTCATCTAATGTTTGACCTATAGAAAATTTGTCTGTAATCCTTAATTTTACATAAGCATTACTCAGGTAGGTATTTCAAATCCATGGTCATTGTCTTAGTTAGGATTTCTATCGCTGTGATGAAATGCCATTACCAAAAGATACTTGGGGAAGAGAGGATTTATTTGTATTACATTTCCGTATCTCAGTCCACCATCCAAGGCTGTGAGGACAGGGACTCACACAGGTCAGGAGCCTGGAGGCAGGAGCTGATGCAGAGGCCATGGAGGGGTGCTGCTTACTGGCTTACTCTTCATGGCTTGCTCAGCCTGCTTTCTTATAGCACCCAGGACTATCAGCCCAGGGATGGCACCACCTATAGGTGGGCTATGTTCTCCCAACATTGATCAGTTATCAATCAAAACAAAAAACAAAAAATGCATAGGTCAATCTAGTGGAGGAATCTTCCCAACTGTGATTCTCTCTTTTAAAATGACTCTAGCTGTGTCAAGCTGACATAAAACTAGCCAACAGTCGACTATCTTCTTGGGAGGGTACATACTCAGTTTTCTTTTCTTTTTTTTTTTTTTTTTTCTTTTTTGGTTTTTTGAGACAGGGTTTCTCTGTATAGCCCTGGCTGTCCTGGAACTCACTCTGTAGACCAGGCTGGCCTCGAACTCAGAAATCTGCCTGCCTCTGCCTCCTGAGTGCTGGCATTAAAGGCATGCGCCACCAATGCCTGGCAACTCAGTTTTCTTTGGTCTTCAAGGCAATTGTGTGGCATGGGTAGAGCTACCCCTCAGCTGAGAAAACATGTTCAGAAAATCTAAGAAACTTGGCCACAGACTCACAGGGACTCGGGGTCAGAGCCTAGGTTTGCAAGGAGCTTGTTTGAGCCCAAGGCCAAGCTTTATTGGCTAGCTGCCCTGTCCCCACTCACGCACACACTGGTTTGGAGGCTCTATCTACCCCTTAAAGCACCCATCTTGCCCTCACCTGTCTGCGCATGTCTGCTGTCTCTCAGGAGACTCCCAGCTCCTGGAAGCCAAGACACGCCCCACCCCCACCCCCACTTATCTAATTGATTAAACGTGACTGAGTGTGACAAGACCCCGGCTCCGTGCTGGCAGGGGACTCTCTGGCACAGCTGGCTTGCTGGAGGAGAGCCCTCCACGCTTCTCTCCACCCCTTCCTTCCCCGATTCCTGTTTGGCAGGCTCTCTGGTTTCCTGTGTTATTGCTGTAAGCTCCCAGCACACTCCCTGGACAGAACCACAGTGCTCCTCCCACATCCCAGATACACTTTGTTTCCAGCAAATTCCATGCGTTCTAAGAGACAGGAGTTTCCTTCTGGGTGTTTTAAGCCCACTGTGAGCTGCAGCTACTCACCAGAACTTTTTTTTTTTTTTTTTAGTATCTGGTGCCAACTTTTTGCTGTGGGTCAAGCCTGGTGGTTTCTTTCCTCTCAGCAATGTTAGAGAAGTCTGGGAGATAAACTAATTTGGCTCAGTGTATAGATGAGAAAGCTAGGCCCAGGAGGGGAACTGCCAGGTATCAAATAAGAGACGCCTCTCTTTGGGGTATTGAGTCTCCGTGGTTCCCCAAAGCTTGCTTAGGGGCTTGTATCCCACATTTAATAATCACCAGTGCCCACCTATATACACCTCTCTGTCTGTCTGTGTCTGTCTGTCTGTGTCTGTGTCTGTCTGTCTGTCTGTCTGTCTCTCTCTCTCTCTTTGTTTCTCAGAAGCTTAAATCCATCCCGAAGGCTGGAGCTGGGGTCCCGAGGCACAAGCCAGCTGCCACTCTTAACAAATCAGTTAGTGCTCACATGACTCCAGACCCAGCTGGATTTAGGCCACAAGCCTCTGCAAGGCCCATGGATCCCTTTACTTTCTACACCAAGAGCCAGAACCTCAGAGGGGTTAATGGCTCATCAAGTGTCATTCAGCTAGTGAGTGGGTTTGGCCTCAATATACATGCATGTGTGTGCACATGCACACACACACACACACACACACACAAGTATATGCATTCATTTTACATATACAAACACATATACATGTATATAATTTGTTTCTTATATATGCTTATACATGTATCTTATACATGTATGTGCATATATATGGCATATCTGTACATAGTAGTATGTAAAGATACTCACTGCCTGCAATCACATGAAAATAAATAAGCTGTGAAACGTGCTTAACAGTAGCTTTTTAGAACAAAAGAAGAAAGTGTGTGTGTGTGTGTGTGTGTGTGTGAGTGTGTGTGTTGTATACATGTCTAAGCATTAATCTTCTCAATTGGGGGTGAAAGAAATGTGTCTTCCTGGTCATCACCCCACTACTGTCCCCCCTCTTTCTAAACCAGTCCTCACTCCACAGTCCTTGCACTGCTGGATGACAGAAGGTCATGCCAGGCCCCTCTTCCTGTCACTCTTGCACACCAGCAGATATATGGGGGAAGGGGGTAGGCGAGAGCCACCCAGCAATTCCCAGTGAGGAAACTTGTTCTCAAGTAGGCTGATTTCCTGAAACTGAGAATGGTGGTTTCAAATTCTCCATGGAAAAACTTCCTTCTTATTGAGTTGATAGATGAATTATAGGGGCTTTTGTGGGAAGGCCCTTATTTCCATAGTCCAAGGAAGATGCACCTGATTGGTCAGGAAACTTGGCAAAGGAGTTCCCTTCAAGCATCCCAACTTCAGCCTTGCTCACTTTCAGATGATCTTTGTGATTGATGGTCTAGCCAAATGGTGACCGTGACAGATTGACATCACATATTTAATTGTTCCATTCTTGTTAGTCAGTTGTTTTCTGTCTAGATGATGTCATAAGGAATACCCTATGCCTTCCTAGGAATACTAGTTACATAGTTACTTCTCTTGAGCAACTGTGAGAAAGCACTACGACCAACATATAGAAGAGTTTATTTGAGCTTACAGTTCCAGAGGATAAGAGTTCATCGTGGCAGGGAGGCATGCCAGCAGCAGCAGAAGCTGAGGGTTTATGTCCTTTACTGTCAGCATGAACGTAAACATGAAGCAGGAAATCAACTGGGAGACACTTGAAGCCCTAGCTGGGCAGTGGTGGCACACATCTTTAATCCCAGCACTTGGTAGGCAGAGGCAGGCAGGTCTCTGGGTTTGAGGCCAGCCTGCTCTACAGAGCGAGTTCCAGGGCAGCCAAGGCTACACAGTGAAACTCTGTCTCAAAAAAGGAGAGAGAGAGAGAGAGAGAGAGAGAGAGAGAGAGAGAGAGAGAGAGAGAGAGAGACAGAGAGAGAGAGAGAGACAGAGAGAGACAGAGAGAGACAGAGAGAGAGAGAGACAGAGACAGAGAGAGAAAGAACAAGAACTACTCAAAAGCCCACCTCCAATGGCTTACTTCCTCCAACAAGGTCATACCTCCTAAATTTCCCCCAAACAGCACCACCAACTGGGGACAAAGTGTTAAAATACAGAGCCTATGGGGGACATTCTTATTCACACCACCACAGTAGATTGCAGAGTATCATATAAGAGCCCTGAGAAATGATTTACTTCTCTTCCAGAGGATCCAAGTTTGGTTCCTAGCACCCAAGTCAACTTAAGTCCAGCTCCAGGTGATCCTGTATCATATTCTAGCCTCCTTGAGCATTACACTCAAGTGCATATACCTACACACACACACACACACACACACACACACACACACACACAAACATTGGGGAGGGATCCCATTTCTCATCATAATTCTGTAACTATATATAGCCCCTCATAGCTGATAAGCCATTATCACTGCTATCTCATTCTGCATCCCAATAGGCCAGGCAGGGCAAGAGCAGATAACATGGCAACAATTGAGAAGCATGCCTGGATGGAGCCACTGAAGCTCAATGGAATGAGTATCAGAAACCAAGATCTATCTGGGGCTCAGTGTCTCACTCTGGAGCTGTGTGCTCTTCTCTGTAGCTCCTGACCTGGACCATTTTTTTGGCCCATCCTTCTCTCCACAGACCATCCTTTTATGCTTCTTGGCTTGCACAAGACTGCAAACAGCAGCTCCGCCATCCAGGTGCTGCTTAGGCTCTCCCTCAAGCCTGATGCTGACCTCTAGACTGATGCTCTGTCCTGGAGCCCATTATCTCTTAGCATAGACCAGAGCTTCCCTCTGCCCAGACGTCCATCAGGGTCAGGAATAGAGTAGGAGAACCACTATGAAGGACACAGGAGCTGGGGCAGAAAAAGGAGAAGCAGATTTCCTTAGTGGATTGCTGGGGGGGGGGGGGGGAGTGAAGGCAG
Organism: Montemys delectorum; assembly: GCA_019843815.1. Lineage (NCBI taxonomy): Eukaryota > Metazoa > Chordata > Mammalia > Rodentia > Muridae > Montemys > Montemys delectorum. The sequence continues at coordinate 13,117 of JADRCD010209847.1, read as the reverse complement.
ATGTTTAATTTGGTGCTTGCTAAAAGCTGTTGTGACTGTCTGAGCCTGACAGAAGTATAGCATGCTGGGGGATAGGGAGAGGCTCAGTTGATAAGAGTACTTGTCTAGCTTGCATGAAACCCTGAGTTCAATCCCCAGCATCCTATAAAAAAAAGCATGCTAAAACAACTCACGGTAGTACATTTCTGTAATCTAAACACTCCAGAGGTAGAGGCAAGATCAGAAGTTTCAGGTCATCTTGTGCTACATTCGATCCTGTTCAAAAACAAACAAAACCAAAAAAAAACAAAAAAACAAAAAACAAAAAACAAAAAAACTGAAAACAAGGTTCATTGGCACCTGTGGCCAAAAGAGGGATGCTTTCTGCCCTGTCTAGCACTGGCTCCTCCTCCAGGTTTGTGGCACTCCCTGCCCCTGTTTGTACACCTAAAGCCAAGACTCTCCCCTCTGCAGGTGCGGATCTGGGAGATCCCTGATGGTGGGCTGAAGCGGAACATGACCGAGGCTCTCCTGGAGCTCCACGGGCACAGCCGCCGTGTGGGGCTGGTTGAATGGCACCCCACGACCAACAACATTCTGTTCAGCGCTGGCTATGACTACAAGGTGCGGGCCCAGGTGTGGGTAGTCTGGCTAGAGTTGGCTCAATGGGGGATGACAAGGGAGAGAGGAGCAGGGGATAGTCCAAGCATGTTGACTGACATGGGCCCATTTGGTCAGTCAGTCATTCAGTCACTCATTCATTCTCTACATAAGACTGACCATCTCCTATGCACACATTTTTCCTGGGAGTCTTGGGGCCTTAAGGCATCTTTCCTGTCCTCCCTGGAGTTTAGTAGACTGGAAGACAGCAATGTCCATAACCTTTGTCTGGTAACTTCCTAAGCAAGAGATGATCATGCCTTCCTAGTAGGAAGAAATGAGCAACTTGAGCTGAGCTCTCAGGCCTGCAGAGGAAATTGCAGCCCCAAACCCTCTCATGCCAGCCACCTGGAACCAGTCATGGGATGTCTCTCTCTATTTCTTGAAGAAACCAAGTCAAGACTGGGACCTGCCAAAGGCTCTCAGTGGATGTGTGTGTTGGTTACTTTTCTGGCTATTGTGACCAAATACCCAACAAGAAACAACTTTAGGAAGAGTCATCTCGGCTCATAGTGGGAGGGAATAGTCTGCCAAGATGGCAGGCTCATGAGGCAGCTGGTCGCACTGTATCCGCCAACAGGAAGCAGAGAGATGAATGCTGATGCTTAGCCATCTGTGGAGAGGTGCCGCCCACATTTAGGGTGGGTCTTCCCGCCTCAGTTAACCTGGTCCAGACACTCCCTCACAGACACTTCCAGACCACTGCCTTCTAGGTGGTATGATGGTCAGTATGAATGTCAGTGTGTAGTTGCCATGCATCTGCCTTTCTGTACAGAACCCTTGAGCCTAGCCCAAGGTAGCCCAAGCCTTGTATAGACACCTCCCGAGGTTGTTGGTGTGGATGGAGGACAGGCACCCAGGACCACAGCAGCCACTGATGTTACCCACTGCACATCTGCCTTCACAGGTCCTCATCTGGAACCTGGACATAGGCGAGCCAGTGAAAATGATTGACTGCCACACGGACGTGATCCTCTGCATGTCCTTCAATACAGACGGCAGCTTGCTCACCACCACGTGCAAGGACAAGAAGCTGCGTGTGATTGAACCCCGCTCTGGCCGTGTCCTGCAGGTGGAGCCCTATGATTTGTTGAGGGGGGGAAGGAGGTTCTGGAGTCTGTGGAGGAATCGGGCTGCGCTGGGGCCCTGCTCCTGTATCTCACCCATGCTTCAGGCCAGCCTGTGGGCTCAGGGACATTCTCAGCCTGTAGGAAGTCTGATCTGTATGGACAGGAAGGGGCCAGAAGACTCTTCCTGCTACAGTGACATCTCCTCTAAAGGGGATTCCTCTGCCTGCTACCATGGACCTTCAGTCCCTGAGTCCCTGGGGTTAACCAGGTCCCATCATGGGTACAGAGGGAGAGGACCTTGGACTCACTGCCCAGCCACCTGCACAGGATGTGCCTGTGGCAAATGGCACATGATTCCAGGTCCACGGATAGCTCAACTGGGGAGGCTGGTGGGAGATTGCTCCCCAAGACTCAGATTGAAGGGATTGAGCTATTTGGGAATAATCCATGATTTGTATCTTTGGTTCTTACTGCATGGCAACCATACAGCTCTAGGGGATGGGAAAATACAGATGGGCAGGACAGGGGACAGAGGACAGAGGGCTACTTAATTAAGAGGAAGCCATTGATAGGGAGCTTGCCCACCACGCAGAGAGCCCTGGGTTTGATCCCCAGCACTGTCTGAACCGTGGGGAGTGGCACACGCCTGGAATCCCAGCACTGGAAGGTTGAGGCAGAAAAACGGGATGGGGGAGGTCTTTCCAGGACGTGTTTCCTGGGTTAAAAGAAACGCTGCTCTGACAGTACTCAACGCAGCAGCCCTGACCCCACCCCTGAGGAGTTAGTGAAGGATAACCCAGCCCTTCCCTCCTGTTTCCACTGCTCTGGATAATGCAAGGTCCTCATTTCCTGAATCCCAGGGCTCTGGGATGGAAGACAGCTGTGTTTGTATCCTGCAGCTACTGTAACAAATGACCTCAAGCTAAGCAGCTTGTTCTTTCGGATAAAGGGATCCAGGGGTCCCAAGCGGCCTCAGCTGCAGGCTGCTGCTCTCCCTCCAGAGATTTTAGGGGAGACTCAGTTCTTGTTTGTGTGTGTGTGCACACAGGTACACACACATGCACTGACATGTACACGTGCACATGAGTGTCAGAGGCTGATGGTAGGCGTCTTCTTCAGTTGCTTCCACGTTATTTTTTTGAGGCAGGGTCTCTCTCTCGCTGAACCCACCCTCGCTGATGCAGCCAGGCCCCTGACCAGCAAGCCCAGGGAACCTCTTGTTCCCCTCTCCCAGGGCTGAGATTACAAAGACCACCACCCAGCTTTTTAATTTTTGAAACTATTCTACATTTATTAATTTCGCATGTGTTAGGGGAAGAGTTCACACGTGGAGGAGATCAGGGCACACCCAAAGGCATGAACTCTCTTCTACCATATAGGTTCCTTCCTGGGATCTGACTCAGGGCTTCAGGCTCTGAGGCAATTGCCTTTGCTGAGCCTCTCTCTTTTTTTTTTTTTTTTTTTTTTTTTCCTTAAATATGGTTTTGCAAAGATTGAACTCAGGACCCCTGCTTGCACACCGAGCACATTATCAATGGAGCCATCTCTCACTGTGGAGCTCTATGTAGGCTATGCTGGCCTGGAACTTGTAATCCTCCTGCCTCAACTTACCAAATGCTAAATTCAAGACTTGTTCTTGCTTCTTCTAGCTTCTGGGGGCTGCTGGCAGGCTGGCCTGTGGCTGTCCCACTCCAGTCCCTTTAAATCTAAATCAGGGGGCAGTCACAACACCCTCTAAGTGGGACATGGGTTTTGGGAGACCACTACTTCATTCAACTCTCTACAGAGCCACATACTGAGGATCCTAGCTCACCTATGGTTTCTGTCCCCTCCAGGAGGCAAACTGCAAAAACCACAGAGTGAACCGGGTAGTGTTCCTGGGCAACATGAAGCGGCTCCTTACAACAGGGGTCTCCAGGTGGAACACGAGACAGATCGCCCTCTGGGACCAGGTCAGCCACTGGGATTTCAGCCAGCCTATATCTGAGCTCCTGGGGCCTCTGCTGGAGGGGGCTGTAGCTCTGCTGGCTGGGCTGGGGTTTGGGAAGGAGTCACGCTCTCCTCCCAGATGTAGCTTGACACACACCATCCTCCTCCCTCAGGAGGATCTGTCCATGCCAATGATCGAGGAAGAAATTGATGGACTCTCAGGCCTCCTGTTCCCATTCTATGATGCTGACACCCACATGCTCTACCTGGCTGGAAAGGTAGGGACTGTCAATCAGCGGGCGATTCCTGTCCCCATTAGAACATCTCTCTTGCCTTATCCCTAAGAAAACCAAGCTAATCATTGTGGTTTCCCACGAGCCAACCCAGCCTCCGGCTCTCACCGCTTCCAACTACACCTCTGTCATTCCTGCTGATGTGTCAGTGACTGAGAACTCCTTTTGGGACAAGTTGGAGTGGAGGAATAAAGATCTAAGCCTGATATGTAGCCAGTGACCAATGGCAGAAGATGTCAGGAGATCTTCCAATGTGGCCTCGTCAGAAAGGCTGTATGGACATGATAAAGCCAACCACACCACGCACATCACACCAGACACCACACTGTACATATAATGTACATACCACATACATACCACACATACTGGCTGCACCATACATACACACCACAACGTCCATACGTACATAATACGCTGCACACATACCACACACGATACCACCCACATATGCCACATACCACACCATACATACAAATGACAGACTATACATACATACCACATTACATGTATGCACATTATACAGACTATAATATATACTAGAATGCACACAAACTATTCACCACACCTACATATGCCTTACCATATAGACCATATATACATACAGTATCACATACATACATACCACACATCACACTGTATACATCACAGCATATACACACTATACAAACATGCTACACTGAACACTTGCCACACACACATACACACACCTACACACACTGCCCACACATCACACAAATCCCATGTATCATACAGACACACACTTTGAGCGCACATACTCACATATCATGTATGTACCATCTCATCTCCACCCCAGCCCCTAGTAGAACTACCAAGGCCTAAAGTACAGGTCTCTTCATTTCCTGGCCACGTCTGAGGCACAGAGGCAGCTCTCTCCTACAGCGCCACGGGCCTAGGTCTGCTTGACCCTGCCCTGCATTCTCATTGCTTCTCTGCTACCTCCAGGGGGATGGAAACATCCGGTACTATGAGATCAGCACGGAGAAGCCCTACCTGAGCTACCTCATGGAGTTCCGCTCCCCAGCCCCACAGAAAGGCCTAGGTAAGGACCCAGAGGCTGCTGCGGGGCTGCTTTGTGCAGAACAGGAGATGGTATTGGCTTCCACATACACACGATCTCCTTGACACAGTAGTCAGAATCCAAAGCTACAGTCAGTGGGCAGATGGGAATGGGGCCCACGTGTGCCACGTCCAGCAGGCCAGCTCCCCTGTGCCCAGCCGACAGGCACTCATGGCACCAGCTTGGTCATCTCTCTCAGCAGCAGCCTCTGTCTTCTTTCTCAGCTGTAGATGGAGAGACTCCACTGTGGGGCTCACATGGTGGGAGGAGGTTCAGTGGCTCTGAAGCCAGGACTATGGCCCCAGCTGGAGTATTGACCAGGCCCAACAGGGCAGCCAGGAGCTCCACCATTTTCCTTGGATCCCAGCACCCAGAGAGGGGAACAGAGAAGGCTGTGAGTTTGAGGGCAGACCAGGCTCTATGTAGTGAAACCCTGCCTGGGTAAAGAGGGAGAAAGAGGGGGAGGGAGGGAGGAGAGATAGGTGGAAGAGAGAATATTCTAGAATTCTCTTTGGAAGAGCAGCTTCCATCTCAGACCCAGAACCCTCACTCAGACTCACACTACAGGAAAGACACATGTCCTGTCTGTGCTTGGCACACTGCCAGGCAGGTGCCAATCCTATCTGTGTGCTTCACTCTCCCGTGACCTCACATAGGGCCACCTCTGCCCAACTAACCAAAAGTTCAGAGTTAGTGACCCACCCAAGAACTCCTGTGTGGAAAAGGGGCAGAGTCCCAGTTGAAATCCCGTTTATTGGAAGCACAGGCTGAGCTCTTAGCACCGTGTGGCCCTGTCCTGGAGTAGCTCTTCTATTCAGGAGACGAAGCTCAGGACAATTTGGCAGACAACACATGCAAGTACTGCTGTTTCTAGAAGATCAGCAACAAGCTGTCTCTTGGGCTGTGTTGAAAGCTCTGGAGTGGGGAGTGGCTTTGCCCTCCTTCTGTTTTCTGCAGACTGAGACAAAGAGGTGTAGGGAAGACAGTTCATTCCAGAAGGTGCTAGGCCCTGCAGCCTTGTATGACTTTGTATCTTGAACTTGAAGCCAGCCTGGGATACATGATACAGCCTGCCCCCTCCCCTGGCAAAAAGTGACTGTCTTCAGTCAGAGGTCGACTCAAGACATCATGGCCACCCTCCGTCCTCTGGATGGGTTCTTGCACCCAAACTGCAGCCAGCCTGAGAACTTCAGACCGTGAGCAGGGACAGAGAGAGCCCCATAAAGCCCCGTGTCTCTCTATAGGTGTCATGCCCAAGCATGGGTTGGATGTGTCTGCCTGTGAGGTCTTCCGCTTCTACAAGCTGGTGACGCTCAAGGGCCTTATTGAACCGATCTCCATGATTGTACCCAGGAGGGTGAGTGGGCCTGGGTTGGGCTGCAAAGGGCCCCATGTTGAATCTTACTAACCAGATGAACCCAGATAAAGGAGGTGCCAGGGACTAGAATATTCAGGCTCCACCTGAGGTTGAGGGCAGAGGACACTCTCAGGTAGGGATGGTTGGTTTGCATGAAAGGGGTCAGTTCTCAATGGGAGGCCCAGGGAGGACAATGACTTAGAGGTGGAACTGCAGGAGTGTGCCTAGCTAGCTGGCCAGGGCCAAGGCTTTCCCAGCAGTTCCCAGCAACCCTTTCTCTTCTTCCTCCCCTATGCAGTCAGATTCCTACCAGGAGGACATTTACCCCATGACACCAGGCACAGAGCCAGCGCTGACCCCTGATGAATGGCTGGGAGGCATCAACCGAGGTATCTCTGCAGGCGGGCTGCCACAGAAGAACCCAAGAGGCTGCAGGCGTTGCCACTCTAGCTCAGCCCACTTCCTCTGCATGATCCTCTGTCCCGATGTGCCCTCCCTCCCACACAGCCAGCAGGCTCAGTACAGGGAAACCTCACTCTATAGCCCAGCCTGTTGGATGACACTGTCTCCATTGCCTTCCCAGATCCGGTGCTGATGTCTCTGAAGGAAGGCTATAAGAAGTCTTCAAAAGTGGTATTTAAGGCCCCCATAAGAGAAAAGAAGAGTGTTGTCGTCAACGGCATCGATTTATTAGAAAATGTCCCACCCAGGACAGAGAATGAGGTAAGGCTGCAGGCCCCCTCCTACACACACACACACACACACACACACACACAACTCAAGAAGAGCCAGGCAGGCCTTTATGTTGCCACTCTGAGCTTCAGGCTTGGAAGCCAACTCTATCCTGGGACATTTTTCTGTCAGTGACACATTCTATAAGTAACATGTAGTTGGCTCCCTTTGCCTCTGACCTCAATGAACATGGAAGCTGGGGTGACAGAGAGATCTGTCTCCCTCCAGACCTCAAATTCACTGCCACAGGGGTTGAACATCATTCTCATGAATCCACTGCAGAGTGTAGTGGGCATTGTAAATCACCAAGAGGATCCAGTCTGGCCTCCTCATCCCAGTGGGCCTTGCCTTCCTGCTTGCTGGTCTGTCACATTTCCTGCCTCAGAGGAAGAGGCTGGCTGCTTACAAAAGGTTCTTTGTACCACCTAGAAGGAGTGAGAGCTCATGCTGAGACAGCTAGAGCTGTCCATGCCCTCTGAAGTTACTCTATTTCAAGCCGTACCCACAGGCCCACATGCCAACACAGCTCAGCTCAGCTGGCAGTTACAGGATGCCTACTGTGTGTCAGGCCCATGGCCTGGATTGTATAAGCCCATCTGTGTACGATTTCTGGCTCTGTCATTTCCTGGCTGGGACTGAGTTTCCTGACTTGTCCAGCTACTGTAACACTAGAGAGATGGTCCACAGTACCCAGTATCTTCATGTCTCGGGCTAAGTGCTCAGAAAGGCTGGCTGTGTTAGCCCTCCACCGCTGTGTAACACGTGACCCAGAGCATACTTAACTTCACCCCAAGGATTAGTTACCTTTCTCATTGTTGTAGCTAAAATACCTGAAGGAGCAAGCAGAGAGGGTTTTTTGGGGGGAGGGAAGGGGGCCTACAGTTGGAGGGGATACAGTCCACTAAAGATCATGGCAGCACTAGGAAGAGGCATCTGGTCCCACCACCTCCACAATCAGGAAGCAGAGAATGAACAGGAAATGGGGCAGGGCTATAAAGCTTATAATCTCGCCAGGGAGGTATCACCTCCTAAAGGTTCACCAGCCTTCTCAGAAAGCACACCATCCCCCCCTCCCCCCCGCTGGAAACCACGTGATCAAACACATGAGCCTCTGAGGGGAGCATTCCACACTCAAAGCAAAACACCTGGCAAAGGCTTATCAGCTTGCGGCATCTCTAGGTGCCTGTGGTTCAAGTCACTTATAAGCTGCAGCTCTGTCAGCGGGGTCCTAGCTAAGGGAGGACCTGCTTGGATATTGAGTCTCATAGCTGCCTCAGTCCTCACTGTCCTAGCCACATGGACTTCAGCAAATGCTAGCGTTCGCCATGTCAGCCAGCTCCCCACAGAGCAAGAGAGGAGTCCAAGAAGGAAGCCAAAGTAGTTCTGTAAAGGTGATCTAGAATGACACATCAACAGTGCCGCCATGCCCTGCTTGCTTGACACAAGCTGTGAGGTTCAGTTCGGTTCAGTGGGGAGGATGACAAGCACCGCCGTAGACCAGGCTGCTGGTCCGAAAACGTAGACTATCACCGTCAGTAGTAAAAATCACTGCACTTCACCTCAGGGATCGGCCTTAAAAGAGAATTTGACAGGCAGCTTGATCACGGGCATGAAATGTGTTTATGCGGGCTGGGGATGTGGCTTAGCTAGTAGAAGGCTTGTCTAGCATGCCGAAGGACCTGGCTTCAGTACCCAGTGCCACATAATCTGGGCATATGGCAGACACCTGTGATCCCAGCGCCTCTGAGGTAGAATCCACACTGAGCTAGAGACCTGGGATAGGAGAGAAAGGGTTACCTGCCACTGTAGGAAGATGTTCAGACATCTAGGATGGAGGAACTCTTGTGATACACACGATTTGTCTCAAAATAACCCAGGCAGAGGGCGGTGGGAGAAGATGTGGAACCGGAGCAGAGCTGGATGGCAGGCAATGGGGAGCGCCCAGAACCAGTTTTCTTATGTTTGTTTATATTTAACATTTTCAGTTTTTAAAATATCTTTTTTTTTTTTTTAAGACAGGGTTTCTCTGTGTAGTCCTGGCTGTCCTGGAACTCACTCTGTAGACCAGGCTGGCCTCGAACTCAGAAATCCGCCTGCCTCTGCCTCCCAAGTGCTGGGATTAAAGGCATGCCCCACCACCACCTGGCTAAAACATCTTTTTTTTAAAAAAAAAAAAAAAAAAAAAAAAGTACCCTGCTTTTTGAAGGTAGAATATGGGTTGCTGAGATTTCCTGGGGTAGGGTGGGGTGGGGGGATTGGGGGACCAATGGCAAGGGTTGAAACTGTCTCAGTCCTGAGGGTGAAGAAGAAGGGCTTGAGGGGATTAAGTGGAGTGACTTCCAGCTACCCATATGGATTGGAACCGGTGACTGGAACTGGGGGATGCATTCATAGTTCTCAGTGCAGGTGAGACAGAGCCCACCATCCTCCTGTAGCTAGGCCGTGCCTCTCCCACCCTGGGAAGAAATAACTCAGACCCTGTAGACTCGGCTTTACCCACAGTTGCAGTCATTCCAAAAGCCTGGAAGCAACCGATGAGCAAGCGGGGCAAGAAGGGAAAACAGCCATCTAAGGGCAAGGAGACAGCTCAGAAGCAGGGCATGATGGTGCACGCCTGAAATATCACATCAGGAAGCTGAGGCAGGAGGACTGCCATGAGTCTGAGCTAGCCTGGGCTACAGAGTGAGTCCAGGACAGCCAGGGCTCACAGAGAAACCCTGTCTCAAAACACAAAAAACAAAAAAAGTGGGACTGCTGTGGTCTCTGAATTACACCTCATAGAGCCATGCTGTGCAGGGGGCCTAGTGGTGCAAACATGTAACACTAGCAGCCGGGAGGCAGAGGCAACAGGGCTGCCACGAATTCAAAGCTAGCCTGGGTTACAAGTCTACTCCTAGCACTCAAGAGGTTTAAGCAGGAAGAGATCAAATCCCAGGCTAGCCTGGGCTATATATAATGGGACCCTGTCTCAGCACCACCACCACCACCCCCTGCAACTAATAGTACAAATTAACTAATTAATTTTAAAACAGGGAAAGTCAATGAAGGAGAGAGTCATAAAAATGATGCATTCTTTAAATCGTTGACTTTTTCTTGAAACATAAAAATGTATGTATTCATTCGATACTTCAGAGAAGGGAGTTGAAATTGGATCTCCCTGTACAACCCAGGCCAGCCTCAAACTCTCCATCCTCCTGCCTCCACCAGCACTGGATTACAGGCCTGTGCACTGGACCCAGTCCTTTTGTTTTTCACTTGGTCTTAGCCAAAAGGCTGAGAAGCAGTTCAGTATCACTGAGGTGAAACCAGACAGAAAAACGTCGATCTAAAAGCAAAGTCCCCATTTTACATTGATTTCTCTAGTTTGTTTGTTTTCTGGCCACTCTGGGTCTTGAACATAGGGCCTCACACATGCTGAGCATGTGCTCCACCTCTAGCCCCTAATCTACTTCTGAGACAGGTACAATGAGGTAGAAAACTCATTCTTTATACACACGTGTGTGTGTGTGTGTGTGTGTGTGTGTGTGTGTATGTGTGTGTGTGTGTGTGTGTGTATGTGTGTGTGTGTGTGTATGTGTTTGTGTGTTGTTTAGTTTTGTGACAGGCTTTCCTATAGCCCTGGCTAGCCTCAAACTCACTATACCCAAAGGGCATCTTGAACTTCTCCTCCTTCCCTTGGTTGCTGAGATTACAGGCATGTGACACTACATTTGTTTCATGTAGTGCTGGGTAGCAAACCCAACCCTTTTCGCATGCTAGGCAAGGTAAGCTGCATCCTAACCCCAGGCTTGGGACTTTAGAAGGTGCGTGTGGTTGGAAGGCCTCGATATCCAGTCTCCATGGCTACATCACCTATACTTGGTTGCTTAAGCATCGCCTTTAGCAAGACTACTCTCTGCTTACATTTTTTTTTTTATAGAAATGGCAATGCTCTGTCCTCATTGATGTATATTCTATTTAATTAAATTATAAAAGCACATACACGATCAAATATAATCATGCCGGAATCTCACAACACAGTGACTGTGGTGGATATCCCAGCTTGCTTTCTATTGCTGTGGTAAGTTACTATGGCTAAAAGTTAAGTTGGAGAGGAATGAGTTTATCTGACTTCCACTTCCACAAGATTCTAGAACTAGAGCAAGAGCTCGGTGATAGAGCACTTTGTCAGTGTGCCCTTGGCTCTGTACATACACATGCACGCACGCACACACATACATACAGATGCTTGCACATACAAACATTCACACACACACACACACACACACACACACACACACACAAGGCCAAGTGCCATTCTCTACCCTCAATTTCCTCAAGAAGAGAAGAGGGATTGTCTCTGGGTTCGATCCTCTAAAACAGAGCGACATGGACACATTCCCTGGCACCTGGGAGGAAGGGACAGGAAGATCCTGAGTTCAAGGTCATGCTCAGCTAACTTAGTAAGTTTGAGGCCAACATGGGCTATATGAGACCTTGTCTATAAAAGAAAACTCTTAGAATTCTGTCTAGGATTTTTTTTAAGAGGCAGAAGCAGGAACACTCTGAGTTGAAGCCACCCTCTGCTACATAGCAATTTGAACCTGAGCTACAAGAAAGAAAAGGAAAAGGGGAGAGGGGGGGGGGGGGGGAGAAGGGAAGTGGAGGCAGAAGGATCAGGAGTTCAAAACCAGCCTCAGACGTGAGCTAAACTGAGCCCCTATCTCAAACCATAAAGGGGCTAACCTGACATCTCCGACAGACAGGGAGGTAAAGTGGCTACCATGCTTTACAATTCTCCCATCAGGGGATAACTGCAGGAAGCTGCCTATCCCCAGGTGGTAGGAGGTCTGGGTGGGGTGGGATGGGGTGTCTGAGAACTCTGGTCCTCCAAAGTTCTCCTCACCTACTCTCTCCCTGCACCCCTTGCTGTACCCCAGCTTCTCAGGATGTTCTTCAGGCAGCAGGATGAGATTCGGAGGCTGAAGGAGGAGCTGGCACAGAAGGACATCCGGCTCCGTCAGCTCCAGCTCGAACTGAAAAACCTGCGCAACAACCCCAAGAACTGCTAGCCCTGCCTCCGGCTGTGTTAGCCCCGCCTCGGGCTGAGCAAGCCCCTCCTCCGGCTGTTTTCCAAGCCGATCTCTCCGTTGTTTCTACTGGTCCCTAAACTGCCTCTTATCTGTAGAGCCCAGAGACAGGGCCTGGACTGAAGCTAGGGACCAGCTGGTAGACCCTACCTACCACTTCAAGAACTGGAAGCTGACCTTTGACCTCCTGATTTCATGCTAACACCAGTTCCCCAGCCTCTCCTGGAAAGCCCACCCCTGACTGGCTGCGCTTTTCCTCGCAGCCCCAAGAACCAGGCTTCCCCTTGGCTCCCTGCAGGTGTCCCTGAAGGGACAGGAAGAGTGGGATTACAGCCTGACGTACAAGCTCGAACTTGTCCCCTGTAGAGGGGCTGCCAGGACCTATCCACAAAGGAACCAGTCGCTCCTACCCCAGCATTCCTTCTGAAGCACAGTGGGGGCTGGATTGAGGGGAGAGCGCGCTGCCCACCTCCTGCTTCATTCTGCTCCCAGCTGCCGAGCAAGCTCAAGTCATCTCACCCAATGGTGAGCACCTGGCAGCCGGCCAGTTCTTTCTGAACTCTCTCCCACCCCCTTGTCTTCAGGGAATGAAGAGGACGCTCTCCAAGGCCATAATGACCCTTTGCCTACCCTGTGGTTCTCTTCAAAGCTCTTTCACAACCCTTTTCCATTTAATTTGTGAAGTAGGCAGGGATTAGTGTCCCCACTTGTCAATGACAGAACTGAGGGGTCACTCAGAGGGTCAGCTGCAGACCAAGTACCCTTGGTTTGCAGACCCCCACGGCCAGGACCCTTCCCACTGTATTGTGATGCCAGTCCCTGTGTGGGCTTCCTCAGAATGAGACCTGGAAGCCACTTCCACTGTCTGCCCAACACCAGTAGTGCCAACATGCCAGGTTGAGGTCCTCACACTCAGTGTCCCTGGACCCTCCTGGCCTGCCCTCCGTGCT
>JADRCD010209845.1:23186-38251 GCA_019843815.1 Montemys delectorum | reverse complement strand
AGAAGTTTGGAATACAGGAAGAACGACCCAAAAACCACAAGAAACTTAAGAAGAAGGAAGACTAAAAGGTGGACATTTCATTCCTTCTTAAAAGGGGGTATCAAACACCCACAGAAGGACTGGCAGAGATTAGCTATGGAGTAGAGACGGAAGGAAGGGCAAGCATATAGCTATCTCCTAAGAGGCTCTGACAATACCTGACTAATACAGATGTAGAGGCTCACAACCATTCATTGAACTGAGTACACGGTCCCCAATGAAGGAGTTAGAGAAAGGTTCTATGGAGCTGAAGGGCTTGCAGCCCTTTAGGATGAACAACAATTACTAACTAGTACCCTCAGAGCTCCCAAGGACCCAACCACCAATCAAGGACTATACAGGGTGGGACTGAATGTACTGGCAGCATGTGTATAGTAGAAGATTGCAAATTCGATCATCAATAGGAGGAAAGGACCTCGGCCTTGTGAAGGTTTTGTGTCCCAGTGTAGGGGAATGCCAGGGCCAATAAGTGGGAGAGGGTGGGGTGGCAGGCATGGGGAAGGGGGAGGCAAAAGGGGTTTGTTCTTGTTTTTGTTTGTTTGTTTGTTTGTTTTGGAGGGGAACCTGGGAAAGGGAAAATGTACATGTAAATAAAGAAAATACCTAATTAAAAAAATAAAATAAAATATTTTTAAAAAAACATCATTTATTACCACCTTGATTCATATCTTTAAAGGTTTTATTATGTATGTTTTATCAAATATTCTGATGGATTTTAGCCGTAATAAGTGTTCAGAAGTGAAAGCACATGCTCTTTAACTGACGTGCGTTTCCCCCCCACCTCCGTGAGCTTAGAGACCTGCCTGTCCTTAGAAAGCAATCTGCACATACACGTGTACAGACAATTAGCTGCCCTAAATCAGCAGAGCTCTGCAAGTAGAACTGAGTGAGCCAAGATCTGTCTGGGTTCCTGGAGACCACCAACAGTCAGCCAGGAGACAAGATGTGCACTGGCAGACATCCCAGAGCCTTTCAGTTTTCATCTCAGGGAAGCCACCTCATGGTCAGCAGTCAGCACTGAGATCCAGGCAGGAAGATCAGCCCACACACATCCACTAACATCGGTGGACATCCGTGGCCCTGTTTATACCCTTTCCTCAAGGACAGTATCCACTGAAGGCTTTGAAGAGGTTTTGAAGAGGAAGTTGAAAGACAAATGGAATTTGACTTTCTAGATGGAAAGGGGGAAGGCTTTGAATGCTTGTAAGCAGTCAGGGGGAATATAACCTGGCAGGATTTAAAGATAAGAATACGTGGACCATGAGATGTCTCAGTCCAGGGAGAGATGAAAGGTGAAATGAGCTTCAATTCTTATAAGTGAAAGCAAGCAAAGAAGTAATCTATATGCCAGGGTCTCATTTTGAGACACAAGAGTTAATGATGTGCTTGACAATGGAAGCAAAGAGATTCATCACTGCTCAGGAAATTCAAAACAAGCATGCCTATGGGAACCGTCTATGCCTTGAGGGAAGCAGCCTACCCCCAGCCGTGGTCGTGGCCAGGATGTAGCAGAAAGAAGAGAGTTTTGGGTTCCTCACCACCACCCCAATAGGCAGGGGCATTTTCAGTATCGGGTTGACAGGGCCAGTTTAAAGAAGAATGCAAAGGATTGTAGCCATATTTATTCCAGTGATGAAAGAGGAAATCACATTATGAGGGTGAGACAAGTTGAGCCACAGAAGTCATAACAAAACTACACAAGCACAAGTAAAAACAAAAACAAAAACAAAATGATAAGGAAAAATAAAAGTAGAGACTAAATAGAATTCGTGTAAGGAAATACGAATTAAAATGTAAATGAATCAGGCAGAATTACACTGTGTTGTAAAGTCGAATTTCACTCATATAGTACTCCTGACGATGAAGAAAGACCTTTTCAACTTATATGGGGACCAACTCCTGCCTACCAGATGTGAGAAAACAGCTTGTCTTAGAGCAAGGAGGACTGCCCAAACCTTCTCGCCTCCACACCAGGCTGCCCCTTGTCTTTTTGATACTCAAACATCCGGCCATGCTGTACAACATTTAAGCCTTTGGCTCACCCTGAGCACATTATAGGTACCAAACTGTTGAGTTCCCAATCCACAGGCTCGAAGGTATGAGAAAGAAGGAAACTAACTGATAAAATACATTCATGAATGAAAGACTTTGGAAACTGACAATAGCAGAAACTGAACATGCGCAGTTAACCTTTGAATGATACCTCCTTAGGAATGACAAGCTGGGTTCTGGTCCTGTTGTGGTCCACACCTGCCAGGTGCAGGAACATCATCTATTCCATTCCACACTTGCTGGGTTCAGGGGTATCGCCTGTTTTGAGTTGCACTAGCTAGGTGTAGGTGCATCCATTACCAGTTGCGTTCTGTATTTGTTAGGTGCCGGTACCTCGGTCAGCTCTCCTACCTTGGAGAAAAGAAGTTGTTCATTTTGCCATGAAGTCCATGGCAAACACAACATTCCACTTAAAATCTAGCAAGTTCTATTTGGAATTATGTGTACATACTTCTAGGGGAATGCTTTAGTCAGAGAAGGAATTCCATAGTAAGTTTTACAGCGCCAACATCACTGCGGCTGATAAACTGGAATTCACATCCCTGAAGACGTGTAGAAAGGCAAAGCAGCTAGAACTCCTATCTAGGGAGAGGGGGGGAAGAAAAGCATCACACAGCTTCATTTTCTAATTCTTTTATTTTAAACTTGTTACTGAATAGTAAGCTAAACCTATTATTGACTTGCAAAGGCAGTAGGGAAAACTTATTTTGACACCCAGGAAAGAGAGTCACTTTGGCTTGGATGGTCTTAATGGGGATAGATGTAGATCATTTAACTGCTCAGCTATTTTTTGAGGTGCAGTTTTGAATAAGAACCACATTTCTCCCATGTGGTTATTGGGGAATAGTACGAGGTAAAGAAATACAGCCACCTTATTAATTAATTTGTTCACCGTTCCTATTTATAGTGAGGACAATTCATTTACACACAATGTTCTTTTTAATTAAATTATGAGATGAGGAATCAGTAAGAACATTCTAAAATGTAACTGAAAACATGGGATAAGCAGGACCCTTTGCCAGGTTTTTCTGACCCTTCCCCACTCCCAACAAAGGCAACTAAACTTTTACTGTAACAATTTTAGGCAAAGCCACACATCCCAGCCGGTGTTTCATGTGTAAGTCATCTACGGCAATTGTGAACTTCTCCCTGAGTGAGAGAAACTGCAATTTGTGTAAAAGCAGATAATAGCCAAAAGAAATCAAACAACCGTTTTCTCTCCAGATGATTTTTTTTTTAATTTTTTGCTTCAGACTGGAGGCTGAGCAGCTTGATAGCCAATTGTTTAATGTTGCTCATCATTTCTTTGATGTTTTAAACTTTGGTTCCAAAAACCTCACTATTACCTAACATGGGAGTTTGTTTTTGTTTTTGTTTTTGTTTTGTTTTTTGTTTTTTGTTTTTGTTTTTGTTTTTGTTTTTGTTTTTTTGCCTACAGCATTACCTTGTTGTATACTTTAATCTTGACAAAAAGCCTATGAGACCCACCGGGATTGGAGACTTTTATCAAAACAATTTATCGTCACCGTGCTTCAAGGTCACATAGAAATGATTAAAGTCCCAGTCACCGAGGGGCAGTGCTAACACCGCTGGCGATGGTCACAGCTTCCATCTGCTCATGGAACAGATGTTCTGGGGAACAGAGAAAAGACCCACCTCAGCAGGCGTGACTGCCCCAGCAAAATTCGTTCCTCCTTTGTCCATGGTTTGATTTAGCCTAGGCAGTGAAGAAATAAAGGTGCAGAAGTCTTTCTAATCCAAATTTCACTAGAATTATCTACATGGTTGAAGACTTCTTGGGGAAGAACACTCTGAAGGCTCAAGACGTGAGATAAGCAGCGGCAGTTTAGCAATCATAGTGCTTATGACCCAATGTCCAGGACCGTGAGCCTCAGGTGACTCTGCACCATGCCCAATTCTTTGTGGAAGGTTCTTGAAGTCAATACCGTGACCCACAAGGCATAAAACAATCTATACTTTGGTTATTCTGTCCTCATCTATGAATTACTGTAAACCATTCTACCCAGTTCAAATGGTGGCTGCTAGGATTGAACAAGATGCTCTGAAGCACACAGTAGGGCTCAGTGAATTCAGTCTCCTCCCAGGAAAGCTGTATACTCTCTGTGAGTTGCAGGACACAGTAGAGAGGTCATACAGAAGACAGGGGTGGGGTTTGCTTTGCTTTTTCTTACCTTCCTTGTTATCTCTCCTTTCCTGCCCATACATAGCCTTCTCATCCTACGCTGACTGCTCTTAAAATTCGGTCATTCTACTGAGAGTAGTCAGGGTCTTCACTGGCCAAAGTTAAAGAAGAGCACATAATGGGGCAGGCACTAGGGTGGCAGTGGTAAGAAAAAACTGCATTCCACGTGTCCAGGAAGAAAAGCGCACTTATAATCCAGGGCTCATGGAGCTTAGGCCTTTCCTTGCTGCAATCTTTACCTTTTGGACAGAGGCCCCTATTGTGGCACACCACAGGGAGTTTTGAAATGTGCATCAAGTGAGATGCAGAGACCACAGTCATGTCCACACATGAGCTGACTTTTGTGTTCAACCCAGCCTCTTCAGAGGAGAAAGAATATTGCATTAAATCGAGTATGTGCTGGAAGATAACCCTTTAATTACAGCTTCACCATCCTGAAAGAGGCAGTCACTAATTTAAAATCATCTGGCTACTGCCACACAAGCAAGAGAACAGGATGATCCCAAACCTGCTTGGTCATAATGACCAAGTCCTGTGCTGCTTAATTCTACCAAATAACCAGCCAAGACATGAATCACCTTGATTCCATTGCAAGGCCTTATGACATCTACAGCATAAGCTTCTTTGCTGAAGACTTCAGGCTTTCCACAAGAGATCCTAGGAACTAGCTACCCACTGGCTACTTTTATTCTAGTTGCATTTATAAAATATCGATTTCAAGTAAAGTCTTGTAGAGCACAATTCACTCTGAAATTCTCGCAAGAACTATATGATAATAAAGCCTTTAACAGGCAATTTTGTATTGTTTGTATTTACCGAACTTCTTTTTTATATGTTTGGTGTCCCTGGCAACTTTGAGGTAATTTAAAAAGTCACGACTTAGTTTTGTTACTGGAGAGTTCCGTGGTAGACTGCTTGCCTTCGATTGTACACAGCCCTAGGTTTGATTCCCAGCCCAACAAAAATTTAATAAAGGGCAATAAAGACTAATAAATAGCCCAATGGCACAAATCTGTTATGATTTTCATAATCATTTTTTCTTATAATCAAAATAAACACTCAAATGATAATGCTTTGCCACTGCATAGCGTGTGGATTGAAAATCCACGATCCCATCCCTCAGTTACTATGACACGTTAATGTGTCTTCCTATGTTTACACATGATGACAAATATACTAAATTAAGCAGCACACAATGCTGTGCACTGCTTTTATAGTTTATAGATATTAGCAGCACTGGTGACCATTAACAATCATCTAGCCTACTAGAAAGCATCGCCTTCTTGGCGGCGGGGTAGGGGTCGCTGTACTGACCATTCATTCACTAAGTGTAAATGACAATGGACATTTAGGCTTATCTTCATTTTTTTTTTTTTTGGTGTTTTGCTTTTACTACTATAAAAATGATATGTTGAATATTTGATGCATACATTTCTGTTGGCATTTTAAATTTTTTCATCAAATTCCTGATGCTAAATTATTTAACACCTAATGAACATACATACATATAGCTTTACACTTGTTTTAGGTCAGAGTTGATAAATTATATTTGCCTGCTCTTAGCACAAAAATGTATACATTTTAAAATTAAATCCTAATTCCACATGAAACAAAGAAATAAGCACATAAGTGATTTTAGATATTTCGTCAGCAACAAAGACTGGTGTATTTAGTTAACATGGATGGTAATTAAAGACCTACCTGATGATGTGACTAGGACGACTGAGGTGGAATTAAACAGTGAAGCAGATCAGGGATGGGATGAGAGCAAGGGGCAGCAAGGCAGAGTGATGTGGCTGTCAATGCTCCCGTCACAGGG
This sequence comes from Montemys delectorum, assembly GCA_019843815.1. Classification (NCBI taxonomy): domain Eukaryota; kingdom Metazoa; phylum Chordata; class Mammalia; order Rodentia; family Muridae; genus Montemys; species Montemys delectorum. Next base: position 32,138 of record JADRCD010209845.1, on the reverse strand, counting down.
AACCCACTTCTTTCCCAGCAGAACTAGTCCACAGCTTTGCAAACTATGTTTTCAAACTCTAGGTATGTGCATATCTTATTCATGCTTTCTATTATTACTTTATCATATGCCTCTTCCTATATAGTATTCTGGTATCCACACTGGTGAACCAGTTTCTACTCACCTGGTTTCTGGTATGTTAAATGTCTTCACAGATGGGCAGGAGAGAAAATATAAGCTAATTCTCTCTACCCAGAAAGCAGCCTCTGGACGGGAAAGCATGGGGGCTTCCCACCTACTTGCCTCTATGACATTCTGAAAACACTCCCGCCTCTTCTGCTAGAGGAAAGAAGCTTGGAGTTTATAACACCACACACCCATCTCAGGAATACTCCTGCAGCTCTCATCTCCGTCCACACAAACCCCGCTCCTCTTGTATTTGATATGTGATGAGATAATCATGTGGGTATACTTGAAACGCTGGTTCACGTTCTGTGTAAGGAGAAGCGGTAATCTTTTTCATTGTGATTTCCCAACCCCGCCTCTTCTGGATGCTTATGAATGAGGGACTAGTGCATCCATTCCTTTCTTTACTCCATGCATTTATTTCTCAGATTTTTTTTTCTGTGTTTAAAGAATAGCTATTAACATCAGGTACGATCTACCAGTAGCTGATGTCTTCTAGGCCAGACATGGAGTTATCAGTAGAGAGGGTGGACAAGGCCAAGAACAACACAAGCAGTGGCTGTACAACGCAAATGAAGGGCCATGTGTTTAGCATAGATGCTAGACAGAACTGAGTTGATCAACTAGAAATGGACCCTGCAGAGTGTCAGAGTCAGGAGGAAAAGACTGGGTGAACAGAGAGGAAGCATTTCTGAAGGGTTGATGATTGGTCCTGGTGGGGGCCTCATGAGAAAAAAAAAATTATATAATCTGTCTTGAGAATTCCTTCCATTGGAAGAGATAATGTCTACCCCTTCCTTCCTCGTAGGGTCCCCCCCCCCCAAAAAAAATCAAACCAAAGTATGATTCAAAGAAAAGTCAGCCTGAGGAACCACTGAGTTTATGGAGGGAACTGACAAAGAGAGTATGGGTAAGACGCTGCCTTCGTGAGCATGAGCAGCAGCACGGGAGGTCTTCACCCAACGTGGAGGGTCCCTCCAGGGAACCATCTCCATCCTGTATACTCCCCCGAACACTGTCAACAGGTGAGCAGGGCACAACTGTGTGCAAATGGTTTTGAAGAGCAGCTAGAATCTCAGGTGAGGGTCCTACACGATTCGCTCTTTCAATCAGGGAGTTGGGTGTTAATGGCCAAGAGCCCCACAGTGATAGACTCTTGCAAACAGACGTGGCCACTGTGATCAAAAGCAAAACAAACAAGCAAACAAGCCCGTCCCTGTGTTATAGATAATACTAATATAGACAAAGTTAAAATTGCGGTGGTAATCTTTGAGTTGAAAGGGAAGGGGTAGACTTCATTAGCTGCTCGCAGCACGTTAGGCTCAAGTTTGCTCTTGGAACTACACAGAGGTCAAGGCGAGGAGGAAGAAAGCTGCTGCTTTCGTGGCTCTGCCTCCCAGATAGGCTTCCCGTAGAATCATTTTAATGCAGACCGGCAAGTCCCAATACTTGTGAGCATTGTGTGAATATGTGTGCAAAGACAGACAGTGGACTGAGGAAATTATAGTGAAAAGCAAATTGCTACTATTAAGTAGCGACGAGCTGAGGCCCTCAGTAGGCATGGGGAAACCTCCAAATGAGAAGTCTAAATAAAGACGATACATAATGTGACTATTCCTTTATTATACTGCCCTAACTCTCCTGAGACTTCAAAACGCCCCTCCTTTGCATCTTGTTCTCCATCCTGCTAGCTGAGGCACGTTAATGGATGTCAGAACAGCCCTTGAGTTTTTTTCCTATCAAGTCTGCTAAGAGTCGAGAAGGTTCCTGTTGTTAATTGCGGGGGGATCTCCCACTCTTTGTTTTAAGGAAAGTTTAAACACAATGATCACCCACTCTGGGGCTTTAAACAAAGTTCAAACAGAACAAAGTTCTCTTGCCAAGGTTTAAGGCGAATCTCCTCCGTCCAGATGGCTTCCTCAGGCAGGCCAACGCAAGAAGCAAGACCTCGCCCCTGCTGCCTTTTAGTGCTGTTCCTTGATTGTTGCTAACGATCCCCAGCTGTCCCGCATTGCTAGCTCCCTAACCTCTCTCTGCTGGCCACATCTGCCAGCAACTCCAAGAAGCAGGGAAAAGATGCTTTGGCTGGCCCCAAAGCAACACAGGTTGGATCCTGAGGGATGGGACGTACACTGGGGACGTGGTTAGAAACTAGTTTACAAAAGAACCTTCATGGGAAAACTCAGGGTGTGTGTGTGTGTGTGTGTGTGTGTGTGTGTGTGTGTGTGTGTGTGTGTGTATTGTGTGATAATGGGAAAATCTACTAGCTATTGCAAATCCATCAAGAACCAAGAAATGTGGCCATTGTCTTGGTAGGTCGTATTCCTTATTGACTAGTGTGCCCACTTTCTGGGCAGCAGCCTGGATGGGGGTGATAGGCTTGATGATTCTGACATTCCAGTGACACGTGTCTACTTTCTTCATTGTTCTCCACAGCTGTGCGCTGTACTCAAGCCCATCACCCGTCAGGCACATTCACTTTTGATCTGTACCAGAAATAAGTGGGTCATGTCCATGGCCTGTATTAATTTAATGTTTCCTCCTCTGTTCTCCGTGTGTGCTACAATCATCCAGTGTACCCAGAGGCAAGGACAGGATCTTAATACACAAGCCTGCCAGAAGTCCATTGGCATCTGCACTAAGAAGTGCACTTGCATGATCGCACCGTACAAAGCCCAGTACAGTTTGACATCAAGTCTACTTCACTTCTGTCCATTTGCATTCCCAGTCTGTGCAGTGTGTCCTGCTTCCTTCTCATCCTTTTGTAGAAATGGAAGTTCAGTTTTTATTTTCTACACATGAACGTTCGGCTTCCATGTATGCCCATCCTATGGGTTCTTGGTATCTGTGGAAGCCAGAAGAGAGAGCTCACCAGAACTGAGGTTACATGGAGATATGAGCCTCCCTGTTGTGCGCCAGAACCCTGTCCTCTATAAGGGGAGCAAGTACTTCCGAACAATCTCTCCAGCACACCACTCCCTCTAAAGGTCAAGCCCAAGACTTCCCATACACTACCATTAACCAACATTCTGGGGTCCCCCAGATTCTATTTCTTTCTTTTTTTTTTTTTTTACTTTGATTGAATGATTTAGTTGACTGATTTGTCGGGGTGTATTATTTTCCACAGTGTACTGAATTGCATGGCTCAGCAAATCAGACTCAGGCCATCAAGCTTGCTGGCAGGCACCTCCATCTACTGAAGCCGTCTTGATGGCAGGCACCTCCATCTACTGAAGCCGTCTTGCTGGCTGAGATACTGTGTTTTGAAAGAAGCAAACAAATTGTGCTTAACTTTAAATCCAAACACTTATCCGACTCAATAAGGATTTGCTTGTTTGATTGGTTGGTTGGTTGGTTGGTTTAGCTCATATTAAGATGGTTTCACTCTTCTCTTATTTTAGAATATTGGAAAAGAAGTTTGAACTTCCTGGCTCAGCTGTTAAAATCAGCACAAGGATAAGAACTGCATAACATCAAGAAGATGCCAGGCTTTATCTTCAGACTGAGATGAGGTTCTGTTCCTGGGATGTCCATCACGATGTGCTGCGAGCCTGCCCACCAGGTGAGTATATCTGAACTTTGCCTCATCATTCTGAGATGGACAGAGGGCATATTTTGTTTTGGGGTCCATTGTGAGAATTAGAGATAATATATGGAACATCACCCAGTATCTGGCATATGATTGACATTGCTTATCAAAACTCTTTTATATTTAGTCAGAATGTGAGCCTTTTTCCCCCCCAGTCAGGAACAATTTTGTCGTTGAAGAGATAATAGAGAGAGTAGTGGGTGTTTCTGTTTAAAAATACACCACATATAGATGTGAAGCCACTGGTAACTGGGTCTGTTACACATAGTAGCCCCATATTCCCTCCAGCCTTCAGGATTTTTGTGATTAGAGCGAGCCATCCACCCAATCTCAAATCCGCATCCATGTACAGTTACAATGTCCATTATTGGCTGGCTTGGCAAGTGTGAAACAGCACTTTTCAAACTTCTGCACAGCTTTGACTATATCCTCACAGTCAGAACCTAGATGCCACCTGGCTACAAGTGCAGCATTCAAATATCTTCACCAGAAAAGGAAACCCTGAAATGAGGCTCCTCAATAGACCTCCATTTTCATATTGATATTTCAATTCCCATGTTGTCTATTGCTCTCTAAGAAAAGCTCCCTGTCAATTATGTAACTACGTAAATGTCTACATGACTCTCCAACATAGTAACACCCCAACTGCATCAGTTCTTTACATACACTCTAACATCTACGGAGTGTACTAGGGGCCTTTAATAATTACAGATTTTAAAGGGAGATTTGACAAAATTGAAGACACTATGAAGGCAAAATACCTTCCCCCATTGTCCTTAGAAACATATGAGAAGGTCTTTTGAGCTGTCTCTCAAAGCAATGTTATATTAGTGAGCTGTGTTGTAAAGTATTAAGAACAAGTCTGAAGGAAATATCTTATTCATTTGCTTATTTTTTTGGTTAAAAGGTTTGCAGAGCAGCCCCTTCCAGGGTGCCATCAAGTCCAAAGAAAGGAACAGAGAGTATAAGAGACCCTATAGAGAGAGCCTTCTGAGTTTCTCTTACATACATTTTCCAGATGTCCTTCAAGTTCTCAATACAATTTATCTTTAAAGAGACTTACAATAAATCTGGACACTGCCATTCCATGCACACTGAAACTTCCCTTCTTACAGGTCAAGCTGAATAATGCCCTAACTCTGAGCATCCCTCTCCAGGACACCACCCCACTAATTTGCCCTCTATTCAACAGAACAACAACATGATATTATGTTTTGTACATATATATATAAATAAAACATATGTAATGATGAATCAACAATAGCCATAAGTCCTATAACAAAATAAAACAATAGCAGCTGCCGCCTGGAACAGATGCTGAGGAGCCATGCCCAGAAATCAGAAACAGCCTTTGTGCTCAAGCAAGGAAACAGAGGCACACTGGGTACTCCATGAGAAACCCTGCTGGACTCCTGTGGCTTGGCCAGTAGGAGGTCTGCTCTCGATACAGCAAACAAACAATCAAAGAGACTGTGCTGTTGGTTTGAGTCTTTGTTTGCATCAATTTTCCATTCCCGTTTGGCCAGCTGTTCTGAGGGACACTTCCCCAGAACAACCTGTTTGTGGCTTCTGGCACCATCAAAGAGGCTAGCCAGTGCCATAGCGTACAGAGTTGTGCATATCTGCAGGCCTTAGCTGAGGCATTTCCAGACATCTAGGTTGGTCTGGAATTCCCAGGACCTGTGCTGGTAGAATGTCTATGGCATGATATCCTATCCGAGGTTATCAATGCCAGAAAACCACAACTCTGGTTCTCTTCTACCAGTGGATTAAGATAACAAAGAAATTGGTCTTCACTTTGGATATTTATGTGAGTGGGGGATCCTTGGATGGCCTGTTACAGATAAGATCAATCAGACCTGAGAAGAATTGAAGACTAGAGATTCTCTACCATTCTTGGTGAGCTATCTGCCTGTGAAGGAAGCTGGCCACAGGATGTAGCTAGCACAGATGCAGTTACAAAGGACGTGTTTTCTTCATTTGATTTACTTTAACAAATTTTAAGACAATAACAAAGACAGATTTATTATAGATGAATTTAATATTATCAAAACCAAACTTTTGTGGCTGGCCATGGTAGCACATGTCTTTAATCCCACCACTTAGGAGGAAGAACCAGGTGGATCTGTGAGTTTGAGGCTAGCCTGGGGTACATAGTTCCAGGGCAGCTTAGGCTACATAATGAGACCATGACTTCAAACACTACTTCAGCAAAAAGGAAAAGAATTGATTATGAAGCACTTACTTAATATGGCAAAAGCCTTTATTGGCGTCTTAAAGACACTTATATTTCATCTGCTGAGATACTAAATAAGCATTACTCAATACTTGTAGTAACTTTTAAAAGATTATATTAATGCATAGACAGTCAAGAAAGTAGCATTCTTAGTAGGAATGTCAAAAACTCTTTTTTTGCCTACAAATAATCACAGGAAAAAAGTAAGGACTTAGGCTGGCTTCTGAGGGCAGAAGGAGCAGAGGGCACTGGGAAATCCATGTGCATGTACCAGGGCTGAGACATGAAAACAGAGACAGACAGACTCTGACCCCAAGGGAAAAAAATCTTTTCCACCAATAGTAGTCCTGGGAGTTCCTAACACAGCCAGTTTCTTTCCTCCTTCCCCCCACTGAAGGTTTCTCTTGGTCATTTGAGTCATGTGGATGATTGTACAAACGTACCTTGGTCTTCAGGTTTAAGATAATACGTGGTTAGGAGAGATAGGTTGGACTAAACCAGTGTTCTAGTTGGTCTTAACACAAACTAAACAAACAAACAAACAAACCCAGAAAAGTCTCCATTAAATGAGATCTTCAAATTCATTGCAATTTCCCCTCCCTCCTTCCTTTTCCTTCTTTCTGTTTTCCCCCTGGTTTTGTTTTGCTCTGTTTGAGGTAAAGTCTTACCATGAAGGCAAGGGTAGTCTGATCCTAGCTGTGTAGCCTACGGTGGCCCCAAACTCACTGCATTCCGCCTCATGCATAAAAAAAAAAAAAGAGAGAGAGAAAGAAAGAAAGAAAGAAAGAAAGAAAGAAAGAAAGAAAGAAAGAAAAGAATAACTTTGAAACAATGAGGGTGACATGAAAATCCAGGGACAGTAGCATCTTATTATGACCCTGAAGGGACAGAGGAGGCCGAGGATAACTGACAGGAACCATCAGACCTTGACAATGGAGGCCACCTATTTCAAGAGACAGGGTTTTTCAGTGACACAGTATTGCCTTCAAATGGGCCCAGTCAAGTGACTTTCTGTTTGGAAGATTTCAATTTTTAGAACACGCACGCCTATAGGGTGATAATGGAAGAGTTTAATTTTAATAAGGGAAAAATGTAAATCACATAAGCCTAGACGATTCAAAAATGATAAAGATGAGAAGTCGAAGGGAAGTGAGAGGTAGCATGATACTTGTGGTTCCTCATGAGATTCATGTTCTAGAATGTGACAAAACAGAACAATGTTTTAGTGTGAATGTCTGAAAAACAATACATTTTTTTTTTAAATCAAAATGGCCAAACGAGAACACATCTGTCTTTTTGTCTATGGTTCAGTAAGACATAGTTCAGAAGGTTTCTGGAGAAGGGTGGAGAAGTGACTAATAGACCAGACTAAAAGGTACCTCAGTCTAGGATGAGGGAGGAGGAGCCAGAACACCTAGGTGGGCAGCATCAGAACAGACCGGGATGAGGGAATGGCCTGGCAGAAGGTTAGACTCATGAGAAGACTCATTCATTCCTCTTTTATATCCCAGTCTCTCTCTACCCCTGCTCCTAGACTGACAAGCAACCACGCATTCCTTCTAAGCTCCCCACAACAAAAGCATGGGGTCTGTTGCTAAAGAAATCAAATCAAACCGGAGCAGTGGTGGCGCATGCCTTTAATCCCAGCACTTGGGAGGCAGAAGCAGGCGAATTTCTGAGTTCGAGGCCAGCCTGGTCTATGGAGTGAGTTCCAGGACAGCCAGGGCTATACAGAGAAACTTTGTCTCTAAACAAAACAAAACAACAACAAAGAAATCAAATCAAATCTCTGAAGAGAACCGGGAAGATAACGGGGCAGCTCCCTCACTCGGATACTGGAGAAATGACTGTGGAAAAAGCAGCACACACATACCACCACCAATTCTATAAACCAAGCAAGTTCCTTAATACACAGAACCAGCAAGCAGCCATTCTCTACTGACCTATCTAGGTAAGAGAAAGATCAAAGTGACTTGGAAACTTGATCCCAAGGGAGACAGATAATTCAAGCCACCATTTACGACTTTAATGGTGTCTGTAGTAAGTCGTCTCAAGTTTTAATGTTTTGTGGAAACAAGAGCATGCCAACAGAAAAATTATAAAAGTTATGAGCACGTAGCTTGATGGTAACAGTGAAAAGTACTGCCTACACCACCTGGATTAAAAAGAAGACACGGCTAGCCCCTCAGTCCTTCAGCCACTGCTCCCTGTCCCCTCCCTACAGAGACCCAATTCCAACACCACAGATTTGTTCACCCATGCTTGGCTTTCCAGGAATGGCAGCACGTGGTCATTGTGCATGTTTCTGGCTGCTGTCACTCTTGATGTTCTTCTCTTCTGGTATGAATAACAAAAGCTCACTAATTACTGTCACAGCACAGTTTTCCATTGTAGGAATGCACTGCAGTTTACCCATTCGCCATTGCGGGCCATTTGGTTGTTTTTACTTTTTGTCTTTTGCAAAAGAAAAGTGATACTATATAAGAAGTAAAGTTTAGCATCTGTTTGGATGCACATACAACAGATTTATGTTGGATTTAGAAATAGAAATTTTTAAGTCACGTGATATGCCAAATTCAAGTTTAGTAAATAATAGTAAATAATACTCCCAAATAGTTTTACTAATGTATACACATGCCAGCAATGTATAGTGTTCTAGTTGCTCTTACATCTTTCCTTACCTTTAGGAAAAAAATTATTTTCATTATTTTTGCCTGGCACAGTGGTGCATGCCTATAATCCCAGCACTTGGGAGGCAGAAACAGACAGATCTCTCTGACTTCAGGCTAGCCTGATCTACTGAGTGAGTTCCAGAAAACCCAGAGCTACACAGTGAGATCCTGTCTCAAAAATAATTTTTTCATTATTTCAAACATTCTGATATTGTATCATCTCACACACACACACACACACACACATTATATACTGGTGGCTTTTTCATTATTTCAAACATTCTGATATT
>JADRCD010209845.1:556-23176 GCA_019843815.1 Montemys delectorum | reverse complement strand
TACTGGTGGCTTTTTCATTATTTCAAACATTCTGATATTGTATCATCATGCACACACACATACACACACACACATTATACAATGGTGGCTGTTCTGTCTTCCCCAATGTCTAAGGAAGGTAAACATGTTTTATATACTTGTTTTATATTCATATAGAAATATAAATATGTATGTATGAATATAAACATTTTTTAAAGATTTATTTTTATTTATTTTATGTGTATGAGTACATTGTAGCTGTATAGATAGATGGTCATGAGCCATCATGTTGCTGCTGTTGATCTCAGGACCTCTGCTGGCCCCGCTCGCTCCAGCCCCGCTCGCTCCAGCCCCGCTCACTCCGGCCCCCGCTCGCTCCGGCCAAACATTTTTTTAGTTAAACGTATAAATCACTTCTTTTTTGCAAGGTCCTAACATGGGATCTCAACTAACCTCCCTTTGACTAGACACTTCTCCCCAACATGCCTGGCTCCATGTCACTTTCTCAAAGAGATTTCCTGACTGTACCAGGAACTACATTGGTCCCCTCGACCACATACTCAACTCTGTGGGTATTGAGACCCTAGTGAAAACAGTACCTTCTACCCCACAGTAAGTTCTGTAAATGAAGAAATTAATCTTCATTGTTGTCCACATGCGACTCCTGGGGGAGGGGTGGCAATAGAAATGTAATGTTCGGTCTACATTGTATGAGGGGCTAATTTCACCTAGGATTTCAATCACATTAAGTTAAAAGTGATTTGTTTTTTGTTGTTGTTGTTGTTTTTTTAACTCCTCGCTAGTTTTTAACTGTTCATGGTAGCATGAATAGCTTGCTTTTTCTAGACAAGAAGTTGAGTTCACTGAGTTTGGACTGACTGATAGAAACTTCTCACAGCTCTGCTTAGAACACTCATGAGCCTTTAAATCCAGGTGACCTGAGGAGTTGGGAAGACCATCCCACAAGACACCCTTAGCTCTTAAGCTTTAGTCTTTACTTTTGTGTAAAGCAGTGTTAGACATACTAAGAATTGGGGTAAGTTCAAAGAAATAAGCACCCAGGAAGGATGCCCTGGGAGTAGACTTAAATGAAGATTAACTGTTAAATAGAGCCATCACCTGATGGCTCATTGATTAAGGATAGTTGTATAATTACGTACACACACACACACACACACACACACACCCAATTCCAACAAAAATATCTATCTATATAATAAATTTTATGATGTGCCAACCAGTATGTTAACGCTTATCTGGTAAAGAGAATACATTTATCTTACTAGGGAAATGAAAATGACTATTCTCCTCTTGTTCCTGCTAACAACATTCCATTGCCAAGAAAATGTCTAGCGTGAGTTTGTAGGATAATGCTATTCTCAAGAAGCCCAGGAGCTACAAATTGAATATAAAATACAATGCCTGACTCTGAGATGTTTACCTTCCTATGTGGGGAAGACAAACAGACAAGTTCAGTTCAGGATTCGAAGGTCAATAGGAAGTGGTATGGGATAATGGCTGTATCCAGAGAAATGATGTTTACACTGAGTCCTTGAAGGAGTAAGAGCCATAAAGAGGCTTCTGACAGAGGAAGATGAGCACAGTGACAAGTAACTGTGGGAGAGGATGGCGTCCATTAGAGGAAATGAAAGTGATTCAGCACTGGCCAGAGCAGAAAGTGTATGCGAGCATTGCAAGACATGTTGTCAACAAGTGGCCATGACATCTGTAAGCCACACAGAGCAGTTCAGACATAGGGTGGCACTGAGCAATGTAGTCATGGTCATGTTGATGCCTATAAAAATGGCCTTGCGTGGGTATGGTTGAAGGTGGTGTGGGTACTGGGTACTCAGAAACCATGGTGATAGTGTCAAAAGTCAAATTAGAGACAGTGGGAAAGAGTGGAGGACGATGATACCCTACACTGGAGCTAATGATCCTGTAAGAAGCCATTGAGTGCCATAGAAGCCCAGTCCCAGTTGTGGGCTTCTTCCTTTTGAGCTGTTGGTTAAGAGTGTCTCAGGGGTTGCACCCCCACCCCCAATCTGCAATAAAATCAATGGCCATTGTTCTTGGTCACCTACCAGGACTGCAGGGTACGGACCCTACTGCTGAAGGCAGAACTCACTTTGGCCCCAAGAAATGGAGAAATCAAGTTGGTACTGACCAGGAAATTTCCTTCCTGTTGACAAGCTTTCTCAGTAGCTCTTGGCAGGGTAGAGTCAGATTCTCAACAGCCTTGCCCAGTTGTGAACCTTGAAAGCTACAATAGTTACCACTCTAACGAGATATAGCCATGGGTGCAATGGTAGCATGAATGTTACGGCAGTAACCAGCTTCCAAACACATCTAGTACTGAAAATTTGACCAAAAAGGGGAGAGCTCACTACTATTACTTTACGAGATGGACATACCGACAAACTACCTTCTAACTCTGTATTTCTGTACTGCAGATTAGTGCAGCTCTCAGGCCCCATCAGAGAAGTTTCTTTGTGCAGAGGGCATTGAATAATGCGGAAACTCATACTCGGTCTAAGTGCAGAGAGTAAGGATCTGTGGAGTGCTCAGACAAAGATGGGACATCTGTATCACCCCTTGTCCCTCCAAGGCTCACAGACCATCTCAGCGGGGTAGGGTAGTGTAAGAGCCAGAGATCAGGGAGGGTCAGAGACAAATACTGTCTTCTAGACAGGACAGAACTGTTGCATTCGTGAACTCACATTATGAACTTAGAGCCCTTGTGCTTGCCTGCCCAATGATCTACACAATACCAACTCAGGCAATGTTCTAGCATGGAGGTCCGGGAGGGACTCCTGAAGCCCCAACTGCAGAGGAGCTAGTGAGAGTTCCTGGCTTCTGGGGAAAGGAGGTCAGTTTTCTTTAAGGGTATGGCCCCTGGTAGGTCGACCATGTTCCAGTGGATGAATGCATATCCGTAAACATATGCACAGCACAATTTGGAATCATTGGCTTAATCAACACACACAATTGGGAGAGGTATATATATGTGAGCACACATTTTTTTGCATGCAAAAAGTTAATAAAAATATTGTATTTAAGAAGAATAGAAGAGAATAAGAACTAAAAGATGACTCTTTGATTTTCAGATGAGTATTCAAAGTAAATACTGAAATTCATGATGTATGGTAAAGATACTTCTAAGTCAAGAGAGACATGGCCATTTGTTTCTTGGGAGCCTAAATTTTGCTGATCTACAACTACAACGCTACTAGTACTGGCAGAGCAGTGGATTCGCTTCTTATAGTGAGGGGAAGTCATATCATCTGAGGAGAAGGAGTACTTACCGGAAAGTCAGTTAGACTCCGCAGCTCATTAGAGTCTAAGAAGAGGATTCTAGAGAGAAAAATCAGGTATTGGTCAAGCTAAGAAATAGAGCCTCCTGGCTGGCCAGAAAGCTCAGAGAAACGGAATAAACCCGAATGGTTAGCACTACTGTCTATCACTGAGTGGGTTGGTAGTAGGCTGTCTTGGAGGTATCTTATGGGTGATCACAACTGCTTTCTGATGATTGTCGGGTTGAGACCTGGAGAGTCTGGATCCTCTTCAACCAACTGAGAACTCACTGAGACCTCCAGGAAGCTGCTCCCCTTGCACCAGCAATGGTTTTGCTCAATGTGACCAGGCCTGTGAACTAAGCATTATAAACCAAGATCACCTTACAAGAAGTTAACTAGAAGATGCTGGGAAGAAAACCACTACCTGATAGACATTCTCCTCCACAGCTTTCTAATGCCTTTTCCTGGTAAAGTGTGCTGTGAATAAAGAAAAAAAAAAACCCTCAGAGTAGCTCCCTGAGCTCTAACAACTTCTCTGCTGGGCTTTTGAAATCTCTGGTGTCTGAAGACTATTCTTCAAGGTCCTCAAGTTGTCCACAAGAGTTTTAATATCATGTCTCTACTTCAATCGTACCGCGAAGTCAATTCAAACATATTTGGAATTGTCTTCCTGATTCCTCTAAGTCCAGCCCCACCCTATGAAGTCAGTGCTGCCTTTATTCCCATTTGTGGCAAGTAGGATGTTGTTGTTATGGCCTAATGACGTGGGGAAACCAGAAAGGAACGTCTTTCAAAAGGAAAGTTACCAGGGAAGTACTCCAGTAATGTCAGAGCCCCTAGACGCTGCTGAAGCTCACTGACTGGTCTAAAGTAACACTAAGGTGACAGTCAGGAAGGAAAAAACACATCCTGCTTCAGTAAGAGGCAGAAGTGTCTTCTGGCTTGGTTAGAAAAGCCCCAGGGGGATAGCTTGGGTCGCACAAGCCAAGCAAGCGGGGAGAAAGGCTGAAAGACCAGTGAAGGCGCCACTGGGCCATGGCTGAAAGATCAGAGGCTTATGTATGCCATAAACAGTGCCAAAAACTGACTTCCTGCGAACGCTTTAAGCATGGTAAGATGGTAAGATGGACCTTGGCTTTCCATCTCCTCAGCCTCTACCTCCTTAGTGTTCGGTTCTAATGTACGTTCAACACTGGCAGGGCTTAAGCGACGGTTCCTAACGTGACTTCCGAAGGCCAGAGCTTGCTTCCATTTGTCTGATGAGAGAAGGCATACGGCGAACTGTTATCCCAGGCCAACATTAAATGCAGACTCAACAACAGCTGACTGAGAATGTGCTTGTCACTCGGTACTTTAGAGAACAGAACTTGTCCAGTCCCTGCCCACGGGAGGTTTTCTACAGTCTAGAGGCGCGAGGAACGGCCCAATTGTTGGACCATGCAGAAACTATAAAGGATTCTCCCTACACTGCTCCTGCACTCATTTATTTATTTATTTTTTAATAAAATAGACAGCAGTGCCTAAAGCCTTGGGAGGAAGTCATCATGTTCTCCGAACTTCTCTATCAAGGGTGTGGCTCACGTTCTGGCGGGGACAGCAAAGCCTTTCACCCAATCTAAGAAATGCAGGATCCAGGCCCCGAACTTTCATCCCACCACATACCACTGGCATTTGAAAAGTCTTGCTTCCTCAGGAAAAAAAAGAAAAATCTAAAAAGTAAGAGGGATAACTATGTTCTACGCATGCACACAAACACAAATATATCATATGTATTAATTGTAGGAAATGATTTGGATTTGATTGGTTTCTCTGGATGAGCACTTATTCCAAGAGCTGGCCAAGAGAAGTGTGCCTGGCTAATAACCTAAAAATAAGTTCTCAAGTTCCCTTTATAACTTCTGCATTTCTCATACTTAGTTTTCAACTTTTACTTCCAAATGGTCTATTGAAAAGGGAAAAGGCTTGGACTGCTTTGACTTTTCTCAGGAATGTTGCGCAACCTTCGACTGTGCAATTCGCTTATTTGGAATATTTAAGATTTTTTTTTTTAACTGAAAACACAAATCTAATCACCCACCAATATAAATGTCAGCTTCCGTCTTAAATAAAGCAACGATCGCAGAACTTTTCCACCCTTGAGAATAAAAATATATAGTCCCTACTGCTAGCTACAAAGAGACACAAGAGAACTTGAGGTTCTAGGCTTGTTCGTGCACGCATGCATGCAGGACACACAGGCAGGTTGTGCGTAGGAAGGACAAGTGCATTGGACGTTCCGGTTACAGTATTTCACGGTTCTTGTTGGACACATAACAAGCGAGGTGAGGACTGTTTGGGAAGCAATATCAGCTCTAATCCTCTCACAACTTCCTCCCTGCACTCTGCCCCCTCAGGGCTCTGCCCTGCATTTCCATCACCTGTCAGGCGGCTCTGTCCTTGCTGTCCCTCTCAATCCCCAGCTCTCCCAGGTGTGCTATCCGGCTTTCCTTGACAACTGCTACCAGGACACACACAGAGCATCCCTTTATGACCTCTTTAATGCATGCATTCCATACTTTACCTTAAGCTGTGGAAAGAGAACTTACACTGTACATCTATAAGAAAGTTATGATCGCAGAGTAGCTACTGAATAAATCGTTGTTAATTGATCTACTATTGAAAACTCTTCTCTGCCATGTTGAGTAACAAGGATTAAAAAAAAAAAAAAGTCCTCGTTACTTAATTTAAATAAGGCTAAAAATGATTAGAATTGATAAGTTTTACCAGACACCTGGCTTAAGCACAGAAATGTGGGGGTTTCACAATATTTGGTTACACTTTTTTCGTTGTTCAGTTTCCCCCTTCATTACAGGGTGTTTCTGAACCCACAGAATTTATCATTATTAGTAACAATCTACTGAGCACAATCAAATGGGAGCTATAAATAAAAGGCACATGGTCTAATAAGAATTCACAGGCACATGTCTGTCCTCTAAGAAGATGTAGCTCACTTTGAAACTGAGCCTACCCACGACTTGATGCCTGACGCCTCAGGAAGCCCACAACGAACTGCAAAATTTCCCACCTTCTGTTGTTGTCTTGATATTTTCTACATTTTCTCCTGCCTTCAAAATCCACTACAAATGCCTCCTTTCTTCTCCATCTACAGAGAACTATGTCTCCTGTTTTCTATAAACTGTAATTAAAGTGAGACTTGTCACCATATCAGAGAATATTTATTCTCATCACAACTCCGTTTGTGCCTTATCTTCTCCACCAGGTTAAACTTATTGCTATACTGCTACCAAGATAACAAACACACAGGCAGGGAGAGCCTGCCAATCAAGTGGCATGAATCAAGTTACCACAAAAGATGATTCTGTTGCTCAGTGCTAGTAGAAGTGAATTTGTGTCCTTCATGAGAAAGGTGAATGGTTGAGAAACGTTAAATTAAAAATATCAAATGATGGAACCAAAAATGTTTTGGCCCCCCAAATTTTTCTCAAACTATTTTTATTTAATTTTAATGTGTGTGTGTGTGTGTGTGTGTGTGTGTGCACGCACGCGTGTGTGTTTACCACAGCATTTGTGCAGAGGTTCGTGTCACAGCTTGCTCTCTTCTACACTGTTGGGTCATGAAGAATAAACTCAGATCGTAAAGGTTTGATGGAGAGACATTTTGCCCACCAATCCATCGCACTATCCCTGAAAGCACTGTAATTTAAGATGTAAATGTTTATGAACATGTCGTCAGCTACGCTGGACCATCAACTAGTAAGAAACATGTTATCTCCATTTACAGATCAGCCTCGGAGGCTCTAATAAATTCAACTCAGCTATAGTTTTCCAAAACAAAATGCCAAATCTTTTAACACTGGCCAGTTCTCATAAACCAAAAAATAGCTGTCGGTCTATCAAATATAATGGCAGATTTTTAAAAGTTCCTGGAATAAATGTCATCCTGGGTACATTTTTTTTCTTGCCCTATAGGAAAATAATAGAAACCTCAATTTTATTAGAAAACTGTAACATTCCAAATGGCGTCAGAGTCGACTCACCCATAGAACCCGGGTCCAATCCACATGCTTCAGACCTTCCCACCCCATAGTCCAGTTCCCAGAGATAGGAGGGGGGAAAAGAACTTCACACAAGATCTGCTGACGTCAACAGAGTGTTTGCGTGCGAAGACAGTCTTGTGGATGGTCAAGGCAGTGTGTTGTAACTTTTCTTAAGGCCTCAATTATTCAACAAACCCTCACTTCTGAAAAGGGGACAGAGAATGTATCACTCTTTTTCAAGGAAAAACATGCACGTGAATCATGAACTGTGCTTCAAAGTGTGTCCTTCAACTAAAAGTTTGTCACTGCCTTAAACTTCACATTGATGGCAAACAGTGCTACACATCCTTAGGAGAAAAAATAGTGAAGAGGAAACAAGGCAGGAGGAAGAGAATGACAAGGATCTACAATTTCTGAAATTTACAGCCTTTTTTCCCCTTTGTTTCTTCCACTTTTTTACTGATGCCAAATGTCGCCAAGGAATCTAAGTTCTTAGTTTTCTGATCATCTGATGGATGTTACAGAGCATGCAACAAGCTACTGGCCCAACATAAAAAAAAATACTAAGTGTATTGTATGTGCGTGCTTTGCAACAGAGAACAGTGAAAAAGAATCAAATACATAAATAAATACATTCTAAATCAAAGAGAGTTGGCCTGACTCTTGAAAGTCTATAATGAAGGCAGGGTAACTGGTTGTACCACACCTTTCTTATTAATGAAACTAAGATTGCTCATGGCTTGATATATATGTGAAGCAACTTAATAAAGCTTTAAGCAACATTCATAAAAGATAGGAGGGTTCCTGTGTCCTGTTCAAGTAGCAGATATCTAAGCGCATCCAAAGAACTAAAGCAGAGAGTATCTAGGGTCAGGGTGAGTTGCCCGTAAGGAAACCTTTTGTCTGTGTAGTGGTCAAGATTGTCCATTTCCTGCAGTATGCCTCTTCCTCCCAGACCTCAGACTGGGAAAACATCTCCCTGGTGAGAGTCGTTCTTGTTTGTAAAGCTGTACCAGTTTTAAGTTCAAAATAAGGGCAGACTCCTTTTTTTTCAATAGTTGTGTGAAAAGAAGTCTTTTCATTCCAGGAAAGAGTATCAATCAAAGGAATCGCAAAACTCTGCTCTTGACACACTTCAGATCTACCACTGCTAAAGACAATTTTCAGGCAGAAGATCCTGTCTAATTGTCCAGAAGCCGATTGTCCTGTGCCGTTTACAACGTGATGGGGAGAGGTCAGCTGACAAGTTATTTTGATCTGTTTCAGTTCCATAAACTGTGTATATCGTTCTGTTCTCAGGGCTGAAGCAATTAAAAAAATTGAAGACGACAAACCCTCTGCCTCACTTCCCTAGTAGACTTTCATAAAGCCACTTTAATACCCCCAAAGCAATAGGGCCAGAAACAACCCTGGATCTGTCTATCTTAGCCCTTCTCACGTTGTTGGGGCTTGGGGGGCGGGGGTGCAGGGGGAGGGATGTGTTATATTGCTATTAGTGGACGGAAGAATTGTAGTCTCCAATTTGAATTTTGCTCCTCTTGTCTTCCTCTTGGTTTCTCATCTTTTCTCTGAACTCCCAGACGACTTAATCCAGATATTCCACGGGACACTTGCATTGTCTTCCCTCCTGAAAAGTGTTTTCAGGTAAATGACACACCTGTGCGTTCACAAATACCATAGAATTAGATATATACAAAGAGATAAAAAAAAAAAATGACTTTTTAAAAAAAAAAAAAAAGAACTTCCTGTTCTTTTTCAGAACAGGAAGAAAGGAGAAATAACATGTTTGCCTTCATATATGTGTGGGTTTATACAGGCATGTATATACACATGCAGACATGTATATGTGCAGATATATGCATTCATATTTGGCTTAGGAATATATTTAAAGACATGATCCCCTAACACACACACACACACACACACACACACACGCACATGCACACGCACACGCACATGCACATGCACACACACAAGCAAGCATATGCACACACACACACACACACACACACACACACGCACACACACACACACACACACACACACACACACACAGAGCAGTTGCTCAGAACCCCATGCGCCTCTCATGCACTGTTTTACTTGTCTGGTTTCCCACTTCGCCCAGAGCACTAGGTAGAATTCTAAGGGGAATGTGGCCTCTTCCTTTGTTCTAGTTACAGCTGTGTCTGTCTGGATGAGCTTTCCGAGGGCCTAGGGTAACGGTCTTGACCATAACTGCTCCCAAGAAGCCATGAAAGGGTAAGCAGGCAGCCACATGAACGCGAGGCTCTTTAATTATGAGGTCCTATCGTGGAAGGAAGGCTGGCAGACAGGCAGACGCATTCCAATTACGCTAATACACCTTGTAAACATCAAATATTTTTAATCTGAGATTAAAGAGAGCCTGTATCCTCACAGCACTCCTGAGACTGCCTCTCGGGGCCGCGGCCCGTGCTGCTGGCGAAACAGGATTTCCTTTGGTCAAAATAGACTTTCAGAAGAATAACAGCCTCGAGTCGGGAGGCGGTCCCATGCAACTTCCACTGCAAGCTGGCCAAAACTTAAGATGCAATTCTTAAAATGCTTCAGAAAAGACAGTTCAAATTTTCAGGGGAAACTGATTCATGGCTTTGTTTTCCTCCAGAGACGGACGGTGAGTCCTGTGCCCTTGGTTAGGGCTGGATCGTTGTAGGCCTTCATCTTAAATTTGGTTCCTGCGTGGTTTACCTGCTTTCACTCGGTGCCAGCCCCTGGGCTATAGACTGAGATAGAACTGTCCCAGCCAGCCAGTCAGTCAGTCAGTCAGTCAGTCAGTCAGCTAGAGAGAATGAGTCCAAGCCAATCTCAAGGAAACAGTGATTAAATGGAATAAAATCGTGTTTGTGTAGGCCTCTGGTAGGCTATCATGACATGGAACACACACAGTCACACACACACACACACACACACACATACACACACACACACACCCTGATCCTGTATTACACATTAGAGTTGCTATTAACTTCCATAGGGATAGAAATCTTCACTGAAATCACAAAATATTTGAAACTCCTTCTGGTTTAGTACCTGCTGGCTGAGATACCAAGCTGCCACCAACTGGGTAGCTTACAAACAATAGAAGTGGGTCGGGTTTAACACAATGATGCATATGCTAATACATAATAACTCAGTGTGTGAGAACCACTTTCAGTGTACAGACAGTGCCTCTCTGTACCTGAGCTGGACAGAAGAAGTAAGGCTGGCTCTCTTATTAGAATACTAATCCCATGTGTGAAGGCGCCACCCTCATGACCAGTGTAGCTCCTGATAGCATCACCTTGGGAATTTCTTTTTTGTTGTTTTTTTGTTTTGCTTTGTTTTGTTTTGTTTTATTTTTTTGTTTTTCCGAGACAGGGTTTCTCTGGGTAGCTCTGGCTGTCCTGGAAATCACTCCGTAGACCAGGCTGGCCTCATGGCCTCACACGCAGAGATCCACCTGCCTCTGCCTCCTAAGTGCTCGGATTAAAGGCTTGCCCCACCACTGGCCTGTTGGGAATTGGGAATTCGACATAAGAATTTGGGAGGAGAGTTAGCTCCACTGTTAAGAGCGCTCGCTGCTTTTGCAAAGGACCTGGGTTCCGTTTCCAACACCCACACAGTGGCTCACAACCATTCATAATTCCAGTTCTAGGGGGATCCCCATGGGCACTAAACAAAACACTTACATAAAATAAAATAAAATGAATCTAAAATCAAATAAACTCCAGGGTAGTCAGAGCAAACTTAAAAAAAAAAAAAAAAGGATTTCTGTGTAGACACAAATATTTAGACCATAACACCTTCTTAGACCAATCAACTGCCCATGTCAGCAATAATTCTTTGTAGATTGACTGAGAAAGAGTTTCCAAGGCAAAATAATTTTTACGCAAGCATAACAGCTTTGGCATCCAATATGCAGAAAAAGCAGGTGAGTCCTTGAAAACTCTCCTGTAGGAGTATGGACTTCTAATTCTTTAGTTTCATGAATCTGAAGTTTTGTGTAGCATTCCCTGAAAGTGTGTGTGTGTGTGTGTGTGTGTGTGTGTGTGTGTGTGTATGTGTGTGTGTGAGAGAGAGAGAAGGGGGGGAGAGAAAGAGAGAGAAAGAGAAGAGAGAGAGAAGAGAGAGAGGAGAAGAAAAAAAGAAGAGAAGGAGGAGGAAAAGGAAGAAGAGGAAGAAAAAAGAGAAAATTCAGTTACATGTGGAAAGCAGAAGACAACTTCAAGTTCAGAATCCGTCCACCCCCCCACACACACCCCAACTCCCACTTCTATCCCCACTCCTACCCTGACCCACAAGAAGGAGTCTCTCCCGAGCCTAGAATTTGCCAGTTTGGCTAGGGTGAGCTCCAGGCAGCCTTAGGAATGTACCCATTGCTGCCTCCCTCAGCCTGGGATTGCAAGCAAGCATCCCCACACCAGCCTCATCGGTTCTGAGGGACAGGGTGCAGATCCTTGCAACTGCAGGGCAAGCTTTACTGATGGAGCCCCCTCCCTAGCCTTCAGAGGAGCAAGCTTTATGAGTGTCTTTACAAAGAACACTAACTGGCGCATTTATTTGATAAACACCGTAACTTACTTACTACTTAAAGGTACTTACTACTTAAAGGTACCGTGATGGGTTCGTGGGATGGAAACACAAACTAGACAAAGCCCCCAAATTTAGACTGCTGATAACTCAGTGGAGGAGAGAGACCAGTAAAGGTAAAAATAAACATGCAAAAAAAAACCCCAATAAAACGTAAGAATGATAAGTGATAATCATACCGCAGCATGAACAGAGCTCACAATACAGAACACGCACAAAAGGGGAGACAGTTATCTCTACCCAGGCAGAAGTTTTATCAGTCAGGGATGAGGGGATCAGATTGTCTTGGCTTTAGTGGCATTAGCCTTAAGAAATACAAAGAGAGCTGAGGAGTCACTCGGAGTTAAGGCACCCTCCATGCAAGTAAGAGAATGCTTGCCTGTGACGCCAGAATCAGAGGCAGAGCTAGGCCATCTCTACTAGCTAATGCGACCCGCCTTATTGGTAAGGTGAGCTCCAGATTTGATTGAAAGACTTTGCCTCAGAGGATAAATGGATGGAATGATGGTGGAGAAAGATCACAGGTATCAACCTGAGGCCTGAACATATATGCATACATGTGTGCACTAAACATGCCCACATGTATGCACACACATACACATACATGAGAAGAAAAATTAAGTTAAAGAGACATTCATCAGGAAAAGTGAAAACTTATTCTAAGCAGATAGATTGATCAATAGAAAGCCAAGTAGTGAGAAATGGCATAGATCAATAGGTAAAACTGGATATTTAAGGTAGCTAGAGATGCCTAAGAAAAGAGTAGGAAGCCGGGCCATGGGAGGCCTTAAACGCCACGTTAAAAAAATCTCTACTCCATCCCATGCTTTTGTGGAATCACAGGAACTTGAGACACAACAGAGTCACTTAATCTGAAATGTGCTTCAGAGAGATGGGTCTGGGAAGAACAAGGCTTCAGATTATAATGAAGCCAAGCAGAAGGCAGAGAGAATGTAAATAGAAGACTATTGGCCAAGTACAGGGTAAGACCTAGGGTGATGATCATGAAGATGAAGAAGACTAGAGCTGGAGCCAAGCTTGTAAGGTTGAGTCACAATCACTGTACTTCAGAAGAGGCCCTAGCTTGGGCGACTCCTTGGTTCTTGGCTACTGGGAGATGACTTGGGGGACTAACTTTAGGGTTGGTCTGTGGCGATGAGCTGAGGATTGTGCAGCTGCTACATGTTTAAGGTACAGCAAAGAGCTTGCTGGGGAATAAGTACATATCAGGTTCATTGATTTATAACATGGAGAGAAGGAATAGAGTTATCTAGGACACATGAAAAGAGAAGAGTTAAGAGTCAGAACTGTGGTGGCAAGAGGTAGAAAGTCCTCTTTTCTCACTGGGTACAGCCTCATCCCTAAGCCACACTAGATATGGTTTTTTTAATTTTAAAAAATAGTCTAGTGCGAATTAGGAATAAGAATATTAAAGGAGTAGTTTGCCAAAATTGCATTAGAATAAGCATAGTAAAATTTGGCTAAAATATACTGTATTTGACTATAAATAATCAAATTCCCTTAGCTCATAAAGTGAGTGAATCTCTTCTGGTTTAGTTCTTTTCCTTTTCCTGAAATTTTATGTGAGAATTGCTGCGTCATGAGCGACCTCATTGCGAACTCCAGCATCGCTTTACTCTTTGTAAGATGTGAAAGTGATGTATCGGAGCAGAAACGGGTGATTTTAAAGATCATGATCTTTTAAGGAAATCAAGTCCCTGTTAGACTTTTTTTTTTCTCACTAGAATTACTAATGCATTACAAAAAAAAAAAAAAATCACATTTCTTTAAATAGAAAGGAAAAGCCCACTTTCCCATAACTTAGATCAGAAAGTCCGCTTCTCGATCGCTAGGGACTTTTTATAGTTGCAGCTTAAATTCAGGATGATTTTTACATGGCCAAGATGTAAATCCTTCTACAAAAGAGGAACTTTCACAATTATTGAAAACCAAGAGTGCTGACAGGAGGGCTGGGAGGTGGGGGTAGGGATGGGGGTGGAGGTGTGGTGTGTGTGTGTGTGGGGTGAGGATCTTACCACAGTTCCTGATGGAGAGAAGCAGAGTTCTTTAAAGCCACCTTCCCCGGCTGGATTCTCACATGTCTCAATCTGTTTGACTCCTAAGGCAGGTACCACACAAAAGAGCAGAATCTAGTATTGAAGCCAGCAGTGTTTACGCCTTTCTGCCTGTCTCTGCCTCTACCTCTGCCTCTGCCTCCCATGGGTAATTTTCACACACAGAATGTCTTTAGGCCAAATGGGCAAGCTTTCTTTCAAATTCATAGTGCATGTGACTTTATTAGCGAAAGTCTTTTTGCAGACTTGTTTTGAAAGACTGCAAGGACCTGGTATGAACCAGGGTGATATAAAAGGACACCCTTGTCTTAGAAAGGGGAACTTCAAAGCAATCCCTGCCGACATTCCAGAGTTCAGTGTGTTTCTAGTAAATATGATCTGTTTGGACCGGAGAATTTTAAGGCTTTGGCAAAATTTGGAGATGAAGAAGCGGCGTCCAGTCTAGTGTCTCTTTGTTGTTATTGTTATTGTTGCTCCTCTGAGGCAGAAAACGTTGCCACCTGAATGGGGATGATGTCACAAGCCGATTGCTTGGGGATGGGGGCCGGGGGAGGAGACACGACCGGACACCAGTGGATGGACAGACAGACAAATGGATGGACAGACAGATGAACATAAGAGCTCACTTTATCTTTCTTTTTCTGGTGCACGGGCAGGATCTAGCAGCAGGTCCTGTAGCAATGAATACAGAGTCAGAGGAAGGAGAGACTCTGACCATGAGGAATGTCCTCTGCAAATTAACAAGTAAGGTCAAGCAACCCCCACAACAACTATACAGACTTTATATGAGGTTGTTGGAAATATTACACTAAGAAACTTGCCAAGGTTTCTAGTCTGCAGAGGGTGGTATAACTTAAGTCCTACACTCATAAAAACACTCTTCTAGTGCCTGTCTCCCTCACACATAAGCCATATCTTCACTCCTACTTCAGAGCTAACTTGGACCACTAAGGTTTCTACTGCTATAAATGACCTTCCATCTACAGACCATCCAGCCAAAGCAAAGCTCATGAACATTTTTGGTGTGTAGAGAAAGGCTCATTGCCTTTCTCTGGAAACTGCCACCCTGAGATCTCTGGCTCTCTAAACATCTTTGGACAACAGGGGCATTGTGGAGAGTCACTATTACATGACCAACAATATCTCAACATTTTTAGGAACTCATGAGCCAACCAAAAACAATCCAGGGGGGGAAAAGGTATTGTCTCGGGCCGGGCGGTGGTGGTGCACGCCTTTAATCCCAGCACTTGGGAGGCAGAGGCAGGCAGATTTCTGAATTTGAGGCCAGCCTGGTCTACAGAGTGAGTTCCAGGTCAGCCAAGGCTACACAGAGAAACCCTGTCTCGAAAAACAAAAACAAAAAAGACAAACAAACAAACAAAAAGGTATTGTCTTTATTTTGTTTTCTTTTATTATAGTTAGTTTCTTGGTTTTACTAGCCTCAATAGCTGAGTATGTTAAAGAGATCAACAAAGACCCAGAGTGAAGACTTAGCCTCTAACAGTGAAGACAGCCATGATAAAGGGAACGCTCACCCAATGAGCCAGGCATCGGGGGCAAGACTTGAAACTGTCCACAACTGAGGGGCATGTAAAAGATACTGACACTTAATCAAACTGAGCAGAGGATGACAAGTCAGAAAGAAAGCCTACCCCTCTCCTGCCACTGACTGATGCAGGTACAAAGGCGCATCTTCCCTTTGCTGGAATCACCACGGTACAGTTTTAGCCATCTACCCACCTGCCTGGAATACAGTCACTGGTTTTGTTAGTTCAAATACATATTTATAGAGTTTTGTATTTGTATGAAAAGCTACATTTTCTAAATATTTACTCCTTAGGAGACAAAAGTCTCCAGCCCCTTACCCCTAAGGGACAGGGCCACCTACCAATCAGCAGTACATCAGGGATCTCTTGCCAAATACCAAAGGTCCTATGCTGGGTGAATGAATTTCTTTCTAGCTGAGAAAGCCTGGGTTCTAGGTCCAGCCCTGAAAACGTGTATATATAAACATTATATATTTTTATATATTATACAGACTGAGCAAGTATTTATGTGTCAAAAATCAATATAGAATACAATACCAACAATTAAAGAAAAAATCAGCAATTAAAGAAAAAGAAGTCATAAATTTGAGAAGGTATGTGGAAGGGTTTGAAAGAAGGAAAGAGAATGAGAAAATGATACATATTTAATCTTAAAAAAAAATTAAACAGTAATTTGCTGAATAGTTCCTAAAGAACTCTTCTATGAAACACTGATTCTAATTCAATAACACTGTTAATATTATAAATATTTATTGATTCCCCACAACAAATTCACAAACCAAAATTGCTTTTTTTTTTTTTTTTTTTTAATTTTTCAAGTTAGTTCTATCTTCCTGGGGAGAATCTCAGTTCTGCCACCACTTAGAGTCAGTGGTGGTTTGAATGAGCATGTTATAAAAATAATATGCTTTTCTCAGTGAGAAATCACCTTTACACACTGAGAGATGAAGGAAAGTTCTTTCCTAACCTGCCTGGCCAACTGGGGCTAGATCCAAAATAAAAGGTGGTGTCAAACAGAAGATTTTACCAATTTATAGGTACTTTGGGTTTATAAACACTGTCCTCCTTAAATCTCTTTTGGATCCGAGCCCTAGGTTACACTTTGAACAATGTACATAGAGACAGTAGACTTCAAGTCCGACCACTAGGGCAGATAGGAGATTTACACAGCCAAGATATTACATATTGTCAGATTAATTTTAAGTACATTGGTATTATTTGTTTAATGAATGATTGTTACCCACTCTCATCTTGCCTACCTAGCTCAATTACAGATTAAGTCTTTACTGATAAGACCACAGAGGACCTAATGGCAGACCCCAACTTAATGATGCTTGAACTCTATGGCCCCCACAACCTCGAGTCATTAGAGTAGTGGTTCTCAGCCTTCCTAATGCTGTGACCCTTTAATACAGTTCCTCAGGCTGTGGTGACCCCCCAACCATAAAATTATTTTTGTTGCTACTTCATAACTGTAATACCGCTACTGTTATGAATTGTAATGTAAAATATCTGTGTTTTCTAACGCTCTTAGGTGACCCCTGTAAAAGGGTTGTTTGCGGCCCAAAGGGGTCACAGGTTGAGAACCATTGCATAAAGTCATGTCTTTGAGATTGGGTTTAATGATTAGTTAATCCTAATAAATGAACATTTACATACGAACATCCTGAGTTTGGCTTATCTCTAACAGGCCTGGCTAGCAAACTTTAATCTTTAGGGTACTTAGGGACAATGCTACTTTAGCTAAATTTTACTTTTTGTGATGTAGTGTCTCCTAAGCAAATCTAATTAACTTTTATTTTTTTTACATCAACTCTACTACTTTGACTTTCCTCTATATCAACAATGGTCTCCACAGGCTCATATATTTGAATGCTTGGTCCCTAGTTGATGGAACTCTTTTGAAAGGATTATGAGATGTGGCCTTGGTGGAAGAAGTGTGGTGGCCTTTGTGGAGGAAATAAATGTGTCACTGAGAGCAGGCGCTGAGGTTGCAAGAGCCCATGCCAGGCCCAGTCTCTTTTCCCGTCTCATTCTAGTGGGTCAGATGGGAGCTCTCAGCTACTGCTTCAGCACAATGTGTGCCTGCCTGTACCATGCTCCCTACAAGGATAGCTATAGTTGTTTGAAGACGAATGGCCCCCATAGGTTCATATACTTAAGTGTGTCCTCATAAGGAAATGGCAAGGTACTACTTGATAGGGATTAGGTGTGGCCTTGTTGGAGTGGGTGTGGCCTTGTTGGAGTGGGTGTGGCCTTGTTAGAGGAAGTGTGTCACTGGGAATGAGTGGCCTTTGGGGTTTCAGAATGCTCAAGCCAAGCCCAGTGCCCTTCTTCTCCTCCTATCTGCAGATCCAGATGTATAACCTCAACTACATGCCTGCATACTGTCATCATACTTCCCACTGTGACGATAACGGACTAACCTCTCTGAATTGTGAGCCAGCCCCAATTAAATATTTTCTTTTGTAAGAGTTGTCGTGGTCACGGTGCCTCTTGACAGCAATAGAACACTGACTAAGACAACAGTTGTGGACTAACCTTCTGAAACTATAAGCAACATCTCCCCTCCACCCCAGCCTCTTCCCCAATTAAGTGCTTTCTTTTACAGGTTGCGTTCACAGCATTATAAAAGTAACTAAGAAAAGGACCTATGCTGGAGGTGCTGCTAATACTCTCTGAGCCTTAACGTCTTTATTGTAAAATATTTACAATAATTTTTGCCCTTTGGATTTTTATGAGGAATAAATGAGGGCATAAGGGGGACTCAGAATACACAGCAGCTCAAGTGCAGTAGTTAGCAACACTAGAGTAGCAACACACTTGAGAATGGCCCTAGAGTAGCAACACACTTGAGAATGGCCCTGTAATTGAAGCAGAAACGACAACAGCAGGCAACACTGTTGGGGGATAGTTAATGTCAGAAGTGCTTAAGAGTCATTAGAGTCAGTGGTCAGAAAACATTATCTTTATTGGACAAATCAACTAAGAGGGTGAGGATATAGAGGAGGGCCCAGGAGTAGCTAGAAGGATATAACGGCGAAGATTGAAGTCTCATTTTGACCTATCAATAGAACCGTTTGTGTTTTTCTTGCTTGGCTTCTTTGTCCCCTTTACCTAAGGAGTAAAGACCAAATCTACACCAGCATGTCCTTTAGGGAAGACAGAAAAGAAACATCAAACTCTCTATGTAACAAACTTCTGGACTTTTTCTTGAAGAACAAATTGGTAGGCACAAAGGACATGGGGGGAGAAAAACCAAAGAGTGAGATAGCAGGTGCCAGGTGAATGCGATAGTTTTTAGGAGAGTGGATTAAGAGACTCTTCCAAACTCAGGAGTTCTAGAGAAGAGGATATGTCTGTGAATTGTATCTGTAGAACTCTCAAATGTTAGGGGATCTGAGGGAAAGAGGAAAACCACCGTGGGGGGCTGTGCTCCATTAGACACAGCGCTTTATGACTGAACTACACAGTCCCAGCTGCTAACCAGCTGAAGTTAGCAGGAGTGCACAGCAGTGTAGCTCTTGCAAGGTTTCCCTCCATATCATATGTAGACAGCAAGAGCTGAATATGCAGAAGAGGAGAGCTAAAGCAACCAGGGAAGCAGCTAAGGCCTCTGGAAAGGCTGTCCAGGCAAACCTGCTCAACCCTAGCCTACTTGAAGTGCTTAGCACATCCAATGGGACTGCACATTTCCCTGGTCCCTTCCCCACACAAAACACCTTCACGTTCTCCACCCGGAGCATTAACCATTCTAGAAGTATTGGTGTTGTTACATCTTAGCCCCAGCTTGCCCCAGCCCTGGTTTCTTTTTTCCTGCCCATAGCTCCCAACTCTCCTTCACTTAAAAGTTAGTGTCACATTACATCCCACACCAACTGTAGTGGTACATATCTGTGATTTGTGACACTGTGGTGGGAAGATCATGAGATGGAGACCAGCCTAGACTTTATAATGAGACTGTCTCAGAACCTACCAAAAAGATATCGTCATCCCAGCAACCCAAGGGGCCTGGGAGATGGCTCTCCCTAATGGGTCATGTTCCCCCCCCCAAAAAAAAATAATTCTGCCTAATCAAAATTTCAGAAATCAGGATGAGAAAATACTAAAGACCTTTGAGCAATAAGAAACTCAAGAATCAAGTCAGAAAAAAAAATGAGGTAAACTACGCCAAAAAGCCAAACAGTTGATCTGGTGAGGAAAAGGAGAGAATTGCAGATACAAGTGTACACACATGGTGGGACTGATGGCTCCGGCAGCATGTGTATAGTAGAGGATGGCCAAGTCGGTCATCAATGGGAGGAGAGGTCCTTGGCCCTGTGTAGGTTCTGTGCCCCAGTGTAGGGGAATGCCAGGGCCAGTAAGTGGGAGAGGGTGAGGTGGGGAGCAGGGGAGGGGGCAACAGGGGTTTGTTCTTGTTGTTGTTTTTTGGTTTTGTTTTTCGTTTTGTTTTTTTGGTTTTTTTGGAGTGGAAACCGGGAAATACGACATGTAAACAAAGAAAATATCTAATAAAAGAAAAAAAAAGAGTGCTGCACTTGGGCTCTCAATTGGAACTCACACATCAGGTTTGAGGCAACTAGAGCGATTCTATACAACAGAGGCATTGTTCATTTCCTGCAGCATAGCAGAACAGTTCAAATTCCCAATATAGAAAGTTGAAGTTCAAGAAACGGCTGTGACAGAGAAGCGGCTGTGAAGGACAAAGGAAACTCGCGTTGAAAAAGAAAAATCAAACACTTATTGAGTATATAGCAAATGATTATAATAACTCTGGGCAGCATGGTCTCTGCTGTAGACACTAAGATAACTGACGCTTGGTCTCTGATAACTTGTACCTAATTCAGGCTGGCCTTAGAGGCAGACACTTGCATATCTGATGCTAAAACCTGGGCTTGCTCCCACTAGTGATCATGAAACAGATACCAAACAGAGAACAGTATCAATAATTGTCCCATTCTCAAAACCAAATAGTATACGAGACCCATATCAAAAGAGTCTGGGGGTGTGGGGAGGTAAAAATGAGTCGGGGGGGGGGGGGGGAGACAGGTAAACCAAGACTGTACAGGTGTTCAGGAAGGACGGGGCTGGAGAAATGCTCAGCTCAGGGTTTCATAATCGTCTGTCGGCTCCACATGTGTTATGCTTGTGACTTCCCGTATGACGAAGTGTATTCTTTTCAATGAGCCCATGTGAATGCTCAAAGAATCACACTCCATCTGCTGATTTTACCAGTCGCACACGTATGCTCTTGGCTTCTTCAATTTTGGTTATTGTCTTAATCAGGGTCACTATTGCAGTGTTGAAACGCCACGACTAAAAGCAACTTGGGGAGGAAATGGTTTATTATACACACACACACACACACACACACACACACACACACACACACACAATCAAAAGGAGTGTGGACAGGAATTCAAACAGGACAGGAACTTAGAGGCAGGAGTGGATACAGAGGCCATGGAAGAGTGAGTGCTGCTTACTGGCTTCCTTCCCCTAGCTTGCTCAGCCTACTTTCCATTATCCCAGGGACAGCCCCACCCACAACGGGTCCTCCCCTACTGATCACTAATTGAGAAAATGCCTTGTAGCTGGATCTCAGGGTAGCATTTTCCCAATTAGGGATTCCTCCTTTCAGCTAACTCTAGCTTGTGTGGAGGGGACATAAAACTAGCCAACACAGTTATAAAACTGAATATTTAGCAAAGACATCTTACATTTTTCTAGGCATTGGATTTTATGTTGGGTAAACACATATATTAGATTTAGTTTCACCAAAGAGAGCATATTTAAATTTTTCTTATTAATAAACTAAGAATCCTAAAAGCAATTGACTTCACATTCCAGTGTTACGTGAAGAGCACAAGACACAAAGCCACAACCTTGGGTGAGTACTGGATGCGCTTCATGAGATGAAATGTATTTAATTCTTGGATCAGAGGAGAATGCATGGAACATTAATTATAGACCCAAGTCTCCTGTTTTACAACTTGACCCTGGATGTGTATTAGTTTGAAGAGAACAAATTCCACCATTAAGAAACCTTTCTACAAGGTTTCTCTGTGTAACCCTGGCTGTCCTGGAACTCACTCTGTAGACCAGGCTGGTCTTGATCTCAGAAATTCCCCTGCCTCTGCCTATCAAACACTGGGATTAAAGGCATTTGCCACCAAAGAAACCTTTCTTAATGAAAGGAGGAAGTGCTGGATTAATCAAAGTCTGCTCTAAAGCACTTTGCCATCGTTGATCTCAGTGCTCTCTGGATCTTTGTCATCGTTGATCAATGCTTCTCATGCATTCTCTACAGATACCCGGCATGGGCCAGTTAGTGTGCAGGCTATTTCCAATACAGCACATTGAATGTTTTTAATTCTTATTTTATTGGTGACATATTGAAGCTCCGAGGACTTAATAAACTTGATCATGACACACCAACTTCTTTTTTTTTAATTTCCTTTTTTTATTAGATGTTTTCTTTATTTACAATATCTCCTTTCCTAGGTTCCCCTCCAAAAGAAAAAAGGAAATAAAATAAGAAAAAAATAAAATAAAATAAAATAAACCAAAAACTAAAACAATCCCCTCCCTCCCCCTCCCCCTACTCATTTGCCAACTCCATCTGTTCTTCGATGTTGAGTTTCTAGATTAGAGAAAAGGTACTAAGTGCAGATGCCTGGAAAAAGTCAACTGGGATTTCGCATCTCTGACTATGTCCTGGGTTTCTAGGTACTATCCTGATTTATATGGCTCAGATTTCTGGGCTTGACCAAGGTAGAAAGGATTAATCATCAAGATGGGCTAATTTGTTCTTCCTTCCCTGAGCTACCAAACGGAACCCTGATACCTGCTGTGGTGTTGGCTGCCTCTGACTTACAGTACAGCATGACTATTTTCTCAAAGTAACTCTCATACAACAATCAGTGGTGGTATCATGGGCCTCGAAAGAGACCAGCCTTTCTAGAAGCCACTGTTTCAAATTACAGAAAATGAGTCAAGATAAACAGACCTTTTCTCTGAAGCTACTCTACTAAGAGTCCTGGTAATCCTAAATACAAAGTGCAGGAGATGGCTTGGC
>JADRCD010209844.1:2206-13796 GCA_019843815.1 Montemys delectorum | reverse complement strand
GGGGTGGCAGGCATGGGGAGGGGGGAGGCAAAATGGGTTTGTTCTTGTTGTTTTTGTTTGTTTGTTAGTTTGTTTGTTTTTTGGAGGGGAACCTGGGAAAGGAAAAATTTACATGTAAATAAAGAAAATATCTAAAAAAATAAATAAATAAAGTCATGTAAAAGTGTGTGAAAAAAATGCCAATGTTAATTTGGTCTTATATTTCATAAACACTCTATTAATGGCCTCAAAGTCAATCTGAAAACAGTAGAATTTGATTAAAAATCCCCCAATCAAATTGAGCAGGGTGTTACATATAAGAATCTAAGACTCTGATGAGGGTTCTGAGGCAGTTTCTACAGCCAGTGCTCAGTGTGTTTGACATCCTTGTCTGATACTTCCGTGCCTTGATTCTCTGGATCCTTTTGGAATGACCTCTGAGAACAAAAACACATGAACTCAACTTATAATTTGAAAAGCTTTAATTTTAAGAGCCAAGAAGTTATCTCACAGGCTGGGTTTGGCTATGCTAAAAAGTGTTTACTCTACTTCATGGTATTTTAAATTCAAGTACATGTAAATTATTTATGTGTAACTTTATTGGTATATATATTTTGAATTTTAATCTATTATTCTGAGTTGAATAGGAATGGCCCCCCATAGACTCATGTGTTTGAGTTCTTGGCTCATAAGGAATTGTACTATTAGGAGGTGTGGCCTTGTTGGAGGAAGTATGTCAGTGTGGAGGTGGGCTTTGAGGTCTCACATGCTCAAGCTAGGCCTAATGTGACACACAGTTTTTTTCTGCTTCCTGTGCATCAAGTTGCAGAACTCCCAGCTCCTTCTCTAGCACGATGTATGCCTGCATGCCGCCATTTTTCCTGCTATGAGGATAATGCACTAAACCTCTGAAACTGTAAGCCAGCCCCAATTAGATATTTTTCTTTATAAGACTTGTTCTGGTTATAGTATCTGTTCACAACAAAGAAACCCTAAATAAGACAATTTTAGAACTATTTCTATAAAAATAATTCTGATCTCTCCTTTCTATTTGTATATACATATATATATGGGAAAAGATATCCATGTGATATAATCAAGATTGTTTATCATATGATTTTGAGGAAATTATTTATTTATTTTTATATTTCTATATTGTTTTGAGAATTTGTTTTCTTGAGACTTTCCTTCACCTGACTCTTACTGTTCACATTTTTTAAAAAATTTTTTAAACAATTAATTTGTGTTTTAATTTTATGTTTATATAGTTCACCTACATGTATGTCTTTGTTCCACATGTGTGCATAGTGCTTACAGAGGTCCCAGAAGAGGGCCTCAGATACTCTGGAACTAGAGTTACAGAGGGTTGTGAGTTGCCTTGTGCATTCTGAGAATCAAATCGGGGTCCTCTGGAAGAGCAGCCAATTTTACACTTGATCTTAGCCAAAAGGCCGAGAAGCGATCACAAGTTTATTTTTAAATGAACTATTATTTGATTTAATTTATTTACTTTTAGAAGTTTATAAGCCCAGTAGTGAGGTAGAGTAGTAGCCAATGCTTTATACACCATTCACTTAGGTCCTTAGGTAGCTAACAACTGCGGTACAAGGGAAACCAGGAAGTAGACACAGGTGCAACATCAAACTACATTCTTCATTCACATTTACCAACTGTCATGGCCACCTGTGTCCATCCTGTCTCTCATGGTCACCTGTGTCCATCCTGTCTCAGTCCTCCGCCAGTACTGCAGTGAGGTGTGGTGCAAGCACATTGAACTGACTTTTCAGGCCTACACACCTACTCTGGCTTACTCATGTGGTACCAAACAGGCAGGAAGTAACAGTATCCTTTTCCACACCCCCACCCCCACCCCATCACTGTGAGATGTGCTGGAGCTGGGTTTTCCTGGCTGTGACAACCAGTTGTGAGGTATTTGGAGATTCCGTTCTTGGTAGTTTCAATCAGCTAGGGTGAAGCGACCTGCAAAACATAAAATCCACGTTTGCCTTCCTTCCTAGAGCCCGCTCAGCAGCCCACTGCAGATGGCAGAGCATTTGCAGTCTATCTTGATTAATCCTGGCTTCCCATATACCGCTTTTCCTCTGGGTCTGTCAATAAATCCTCATTTTCTACTGGAACATTCATTTTCTTATCAGTCATCATACTTCATTTCCTCTGTGTTTATGAAACAGGACAGCTAAATAATCTAATTTTGAAAAAGCAAGGCTCTCTGTTAATGGATGTTAATATCTTTTTAAATGACCTTCCTAGAAGTAATTCATTTCCATCTACCCTAGGGATTTTCTTGAATATATAAATTCATTTCAGAGAGAACATTTCAGTGTATGTGTGTGTGTCTGTGCATACACATACACACATATGTAGGTAGGCTTGCATGGAAATGTAATTTTTCCATTCATTCATTCATTCATTCATTCATTTTACATCCCAATTCCAGGCCCTCTTTTCCAAGTCCCCCCTCACATAATGCTTCCTTCCCACCCCCCCCATCACCTCTGAGAAGGGAGGCACCCCCGGGTACCAACCCACCTGGCACCTCACATCACTGCAGGGTTAGGCCCATCCTTGCCCACTGAGGTCAGACAAGGCAGCTAGTTAGGAGAGTTGGATGATCTGACCCAAGGTTTGGTTCTGTGCTCACAAGCCCTCCCAGTAGGCAAGTCATCCATGCTATGCACAGACATGCCTACCGCATTATAGTTGTTCATTAGCTATTTCCTTAAAAAAGAATAAATAGGAAAATAATGAATAGTTATTAAGATCTTTTCCAGGTCTGAAGTACATATTTCCTTATGTCAGATCTTCCTGAGTCAGACACACCCTAGGGGATGGAGTGTTTCCTCTACAGAGCCTGCCGCGATGACTCCAGGCATTTTAAAGGAGCTGCACCGGTTTTGCAGCAGTAGTACCTGGCTCTTGGCTTTTTGCCTGGGTTGTCCTGGCTTTTGTTTTCTCTGCTTCCACCACCTATAATCCTAGTCTGCAAAGGAAGACTTTAGTTTCGTCCATTGTCATTTTTGAGAGGCAATTGGGCTGTAATCTAGGGCCTTGTGCATATTAGGTATGCACTCCTCCTCGGTGCTACATCTCCAGTCTCTGCTCAAGCCCAGAATAAAGTGCTGAGGTTTTTGTTTCTCCAATTATGAGGCAATCAAGACATTTCTCGTGGTTTGATTCCCTATAGTAGCTGGGCAGGGATCTTGAAGGCACAGGCATCAGAGGAAATCATCTTTCTCTTTTATACTTCTGCCCTTTAATGCTAAGAGCTCCCACAATGCCCTTCTGCGTGGCACCCTTCTATACTAACCAACTATAAGAAGTGTGACTTAACTGAGTCCTTACTGTGTTCCAGCCACATAACTGTTCTTTTGTTCTGATCTTGCAGTAGTTTATTTAATTCTCATTGCAGCTGGATGAAGCAAGTGGCTTTTATTCCCTCATCTCACATGTAAGAAAATGACAGTTTGGAATGGCTAAGTTACTCCCTGAATTACACATACCTAATGGCGTAGATAGAAATGGGATAATATTTGACTTACTGCTATGCACACAATGCCATCCTTAAGCAAAGTAGAGAGAAAAGTCTAGAGGAGGTTGACACTGGCGAATCATTGGTTTTCTTCTATTTGAACTGAAAAATGAAATTGAAGCTCCCAGCATACCTGAAGTCATGCTTCCCCATAGCAGTGTTTGTGTAACTGAGAACAGGAGAGCACTGAGACGCCGGGATGCTTTGTCTATTACAATGCTGTTGATAGTTAGGAATGGTGGGCGGATGGAATTGAAGTGTATGAAGTCAACGTTTGTAAGACAAGTCAGTTATTGCTGCTTTCTCTTCCCGTGCTGCTTGGGAGGTAACGATGTTTTAAGGACTCGTCCCTAATTCTTTCCTTTGGAAATTCTTTTAGGGAAAGAGAGTATGTTTTGGCAATGACATTTAGAACATAATACTGTAATTTTACAAAAGAAAAACCATCAAAGGTTGCTACACTGTAAGAGAATCCTAGACACAATAACCCGCCATCTCTGCCTGCCCCCAGGGGAGCTGGCTTCAGAGGTGGGGATTTAGGGAAGGACTCTGCTGAACTTCCTTGACCCTTTTTGTCTGTGTCTGGAGCAAGTCTGGGCTACATGGAGGGTGTGGGATAGGTCACCAAGTTTCCCAGGTCTTTGTGTTTACAGATGAATTTGCTGGCCAAGTGAAGACAGCAAATGAATCCCTCCACCTCCGGAAATGGGAGGCTGCAAATTCAGACCATTTGCAGACGAGTGGTCATTCCAACCCTTGATTTTAGGCTGTCACTTCAGATGGATGTTTGAAAGCAGGAAAAAAAAAAAAAAAAAAAAAGCAAAAGAAGACTAACACTAACAAGATACCACATAAAGTCAGCTTTAGCAGTTCTTGGCATACGTGGTTTTTCCTGGACAAATGCTCCCTCCTGTGGCCATATAGTAGAATACAAAGGAATAGAAATTAACTAGGCAAACACCCAGGAAAAGAACGGGCATAAAGTACAGTAGAGTACCCACAAGGAATAGGCACACAGTATAATATAATACATTAAAGTATGGTAGTTTATTTGGGAATACATTCTTGTTCATGGCGATACATGAACAAGGCATAAAGACAGTCAAGAAAGGTAGAAGGAAAGAAGAAAGGGAAAGAGAAAGGAAGGGAGCAAGAAAGGCAAAGGAAGGAACAAAAGGAGGAAGGAAGAAAGAGAAAGAAATAGTTTAACAAAGAGAATAACAAAGCAAGCAAAAAGTCCGTTTATTTCCACTGGCTCATATCTATCTTTTTATGGAGCCATCTCTGATCACTCAAATGGTGCATGATCCCTAATACAGAAAACAACGGAATGAGAGTCATTTAGGAAAACTGTGTTCAGAACAAGGACCTGTACTATATGTAAAGGTGTGGAAGCATAAAACAACTTTCAGATTTAATTAGGGGATTGAGTGGAAACATTCAAAGCCAGCAGTAGTAAAGTGTACTCGTGCACAGGGAATATGGACAGGCGGTTCTATCCAATTACATGTTCTTAAAATGTTCTTACTGATGCATATTCATTGTACATAATGCTTAGTTTCATAAAGACAATTTTGACCATATCCCCATCTTGTCTTTTACCATCCTTTCTCTGCATTCCAACCTGTCCTGTCACCCCTTTCCTTCCCTAGTCTCCCTTCTACTGTTTATATTCATATATTCATATATATATATACACATATATAGAATATAATATATGAATATAATATGTATATACAATATAATGCACACACACAAATGTTAAAAACATGTCCACTCAATTTTTCTTTTTTAATGTTTATTCTCTCCATTTTTTAATTGGATATTTTCTTTATTTACATTTCAAATGTTATCCCCTTTCCAAGTCTACCCCCTGGGAACCCCTTATCCCATTTCTCCTCCCTCTGCTTCTATGAGGGTGCTCCTCCACCCACCCACCCACTCCTGACTTCCAGCCCTTACATTCCCCTACACTGGGGCATTGAACCCCCTCAGGTCCAAAGGGTGCTCTTCTCTTTGATGTCCAACAAGGCCATCCTCGGCTACATATGCAGCCATGGATGGGTCCCTCCATGTGTACTCT
The DNA here is from genome assembly GCA_019843815.1 of Montemys delectorum. Classification (NCBI taxonomy): domain Eukaryota; kingdom Metazoa; phylum Chordata; class Mammalia; order Rodentia; family Muridae; genus Montemys; species Montemys delectorum. The sequence goes on along the minus strand of JADRCD010209844.1, from coordinate 8,184 downwards.
TTGGTTGGTGGTCCAGTCCCCCAAGAAACTGTGGGGGAGTTGGCTGGTTGATACTGTTGCTCCCTCCATGGGACTGCAAACCACATCATCTCCTTCAGTCCTTTCTCTAACTCCTCCATCAGGGACCCCCACACTCAGTCTAATGGTTGACTGCAAGCATCTGCCTCAGTATTTGTCAGGCTTTGGCAGAGTCTGTCAGGAGACAGCCATATCAGGCTCCTGTCAGCAAGCACTTTCTGGCATGGATGTCCTTTCCTTCAGTCCCTACTCCGTAATTTGTCTCCATATTTCCTCCTGTGAGTATTTTGTTCCCTCTTCTAAGAAGCACTGAAGCATCCACACTTTTGTCTTCCTTCTTCTTGAACTTCATATCGTCTGTGAATTGTATCTTGGGTATTCTGAACTTTTGGACCAATATCCACTTATCAGTGAGTGGATATCATATGTGTTCTTTTGTGATTGGGTTACCTCACTCAGGATGATATTTTCAAGTTCCATCCATTTGCCTGCGAATTCCATGAAGTCATTGTTTTTTAATAGCTGAGTAGTACTCCATTGTGTAGATATACCACAGTTTCTGTATCCATTCCTCTGTTGAGGGACATCTGGGTTGTTTCCAGCTTCTGGCTATTATGAATATGGCTGCTATGATATAGTGGAGCATGCGTCCTTATTACATGTTGGGGCATCTTCTGGGTATATGACAGGAGAGGTATAGCTGGGTCCTCAGCTATACCAATTTTCTGAGGAACCGCCAGACTGATTTCCAGAGGTCTACTTGATAATTAAAGAAGGTGATGGCTAAGGTACATATTCAACTTAAGGCTTATGCAGGTGAGGGGGAATGGGAGAATTCCTGGCCAGGAAGAACATAAGTAAAATCTAGAGCAGGAATTTCACCCAAAGCCTGAGCAGGAACCAGTCCTTCAAACCTGCCATGGTTTCCCACACCAGATTGCAAATTCTATGAAATTTTACGTAGAGGTTTTAGGACATTTGTTGATGACCATATAGAGCACTGTTGCTCAGCCCTCACGTCTGGTGGCTCGACAATATATAGGGCAGCGATAAGTAGTAAGGAGCCGGGAGGTATGAGCTAGGAAGCAGCTGGCACAATCATCTCCCCAGAAGAGGGATCCTAATAACCACAGCTCTTTGCCAATGATGGTAAATCCTGCCTCAGTCTCCTCGTAAGTCTGCCTGTGGTAGACACAGGATAGGTTGGAATTTTCAGAGTCATGACTAGAGAAGATAAGTGCTCCTTATAGTTGATGTTGAGTTTCTTTCGCAAAGTTACACTGTCAATCTTAATTTGTCTCACGCTGCTTTTATAAAAAGTTTATGAGTTGAATTATATTTTTTTAAAAAAATATCTTATGAATAACACAAGGTAAAAGGTTTTATTTTTTTAAAAAAATGCAGTTTTATTTTTCATAGAAATTAAAACACCAAAGTTCATTGATTCCTATATTAAATACATAAATTATAAAATAACCATTCATAAAACTTTACATACAATAAATGGATTCCAGTCTCTATGGTGATACATACAGTACATGTACATGTCCTGTGAACTTCGGACAGTCACTCTGCTGCAATCAGTCAAGTTCTGCCTCTCATTAATAAGCACTGAAGTAGCCTACAAGTCATGCTGAGACAGGAAGGACCCGAACTAATGCAGGCGATTGTGGGAATGCTTTAGAAACCATCCCTCCTGGCTACACTAACTCAGTAGACACACAAGGAATTGTGGATTCAAACATATTCCTTCTAAACTTAAATCCCACAGAATTAGACACTATAGGTTAGATCATGCACAACAGATTCTGGAAATGCAATTTTAATTGATACAAACATAGGACCTTGGACTGATATTAATACTGCAAATTGTGGTGAGTGTTTAGTTGATATTCTAGGAACAAAAATTTCTGGCTTAGGGAGTAGGGTCGTGGAAAATTCACAGGCAATGGGAAATAGCAGTAATCGTGGAAGGTGGGTCAGCTGAGCAGAGGCACAGCCACGGAGGGATGAGTGTAGACACTATATGCTAACCAAAATTGAGTTGCCTAGCAACATCAGAAAAGCATCTTCTCCAGGTCTCCTGTCGAGGTCTGAAGTGCATAGCTATTAATGCCTGCACCACCATAGTATATACAGAATACATATGCGAGACTATGTACATCTTGTATTTATAAGTGTTTGGATTTTGATCTGCCTTACTCAGGAAAGACGGCTTAGTTAAGAGGGGAAATAGGCACATTTTGTGAGGTGTCTGTCAAACTTAAGTGACTGCAGTTTCTATCAGCTCCCAAATCTGTTTCCGATTGGGAAATTGGATCACTCACTCTTTAGTGAGTTTGTGGAGTCTTCCTGTAGGCAAAGAGGACTCAACCTTGTCTGTCTGCAGCACTGCTACCCTGTAGGACTGTATATAACAAAGATTTCCATACAAAAACAAATAGCAAACTAAAGCCAGAAAGCTTCACTGAGTCAAATACGGGTTTGTCATACTAGAGTGAATGTAAAAAATTTCAATCCATTTTCCCGTACTGCCCCGTTATGTACATCTTGTAAAATTCAAATTAAGAACTCGACTCAGGTTCTCCCAGTAGTAAAAGGAGTTGGAGGAACTCAACTGATAAAATCAGGGATGCAATGAGACCCTGCCTTGCTCAGTTCTGAAGTGGCATCCTGAGGACCAACCCCATTCTTCCATCATGGAAAGTCATCCTGTAGATATGTCTGGAATCTAGTTCCTAGGTGTATTCTTTATGAAAAGTATAAAGTAGCTGGGAATAAGGAAATCTTTGTCTTATGTCCTTTTTCCCATCCAAACATGAAAGGGGCTTTCATCCATCCTGGAAGCACTAGTTCACGCCATAAACAGTCTTTTAAGATCTACTTGCATTATTGATACTTCAAAAGTTATATTTATGTATTTTTCCATAGAGTAGACCAGATTTAATCCATAGAATCTATTAAATTACCAGGGCAGGGGTCTAGGGAGATACAGCTGTGTGCTGTGTAGAACCCTCAGGCACCTGTGCTTTCTAGAATGCCCAGGCACCTGTGCTTTCTGGAACCCTTAGGTACCTGTGCTGTGTAGAACCCTCAGGCACCTGGCTTCAACCTGTAGCACCAGTAGAAAAAAGAAAATGGAAGGCAGGAGGGAAGGGTGGAGGGAGAGAGGGCAGGGGGAAGTGTCACAAAAGCAATGTAGCTGCCAATCAATATAACTGAATCCTACAAATCTTATCCTGGTACACGCACTGGTGTGTGTGTGTGTGTGTGTGTGTGTGTGTGTGTGTGTGTGTGTGTGTGAGAGAGAGAGAGAGAGAGAGAGAGAGAGAGAGAGAGAGAGAGAGAGAGAGAATGAGAGTGTCTATGTATTTGTGTGTGTGTCTGTGTGTGTGTGTGTGTGTGTGTGTGTGTGTGTGTATTCCATTCCACTCTTTGACAAATAAAAAGAACACAGCTATATGTTTTAATATTGAGTACACTGGTCATCTATTTTGATGTAACATCACAGAGATGGTCTAGTTATTTGAATATTAACACACAACCAACAGATGCTCTTTTTTACAGTTTCCATGAAAAGCCAGGCAAATTAAAATAAGCATCATTATAAAGAAGGAGGAACTTATCAATTCCATTTAAGTTTTGAATGTACAGATTTTATAGGGTGTTTATAGAAAAAGTTAACAATAAATAGGCAGAAGAACAACTGGGCAAGATTTATTTCAAGTAGAAAACAGAACAAAACAGACAGTTTGAAATAAAATACCACAGCACAAATGATTTGGCAAATTTTATTTCTCCTGTGGCAAGTAAAGACCCTTCCTGACCCCAGTGATGACTCACACCTCATATGCTGGGAATAATGATATACTTTTGTAAGAACTTACTGCTGAATTGAAGAAAAAAAGCGATACAAAGTGTGTCCTTTCATTGCTAAAACCTTACTTTTCACAGCAATTTAGCTGGCATGACGTAAGTCAAGCAGGATCTGACAGTGCTAGTCTAATTCTTCAACTGAAATAAAAGTTAGGTGGCATTTAAAACAAGATGGTGACGTTGCCGACCTTGTTCTGTAGAATGTTTATCACATAGTCTGTGCATTTCTTTTATGGAAATCTCACTGTCTTGACAATGCTGAACTGGAGCTTTCATTTCTCTCAAACTTCTTCAGTCAGATTCAAAGAGGTGAAGACTTGGTTAAGAAAAAAGTAGTTAAATGTACTGTTCTTGTGCTAATTCCTCCCAAATCTCTAGCCAAGTGTGTCTGGAAAGTACAGATACTGAAATTATAAGAACTGAGTAGTTATCTTGTTTTTTTCCCTTTGAAAATGAGGGAAAAAATGTCACAATAGGACTCTCTATTACTAATGGTACATTCTTTTGGCTATTCTGAACATCGTATGCAAGAAAGCACTCATTTAGATAGGATCCATTTTCAGGAATCCATGGATAAGCAAAACACACAGCTTCAATTTTTCTCAACACTGCTGTCATTGTAGCTATGGAATCCATCAATAATATTTAAACTTTTATATTCTAAATATTAGAGCATTCATTCTGAGGACTATGGTGAAAACCTGATAAAGATGTCACCATTTAGCTTATAATCAAGAGCAATTTCTTTGATATTCTGGATAGTAAACAGAAAGCAAGCCTCCTCCTCCCCCAATCAAAGTTTCAGAGACGATCACTCTAGCAACTGCGGCTCTCAGAAAGTTCAGTATGGGTTTTATGCAATTCAACTAACAGCAGGGAAACACATGGCATATTACTAACATTCATAATAATAATTTAGATGTATTTCTCTGATAGGAAAATTTACCTACCAGGTTTTTGATAGGGAAAGCAAAAGGAGAGAAGGAATGGATGTATGGAGTAGATGAAGTATGCATTTTCTCAAGTGGGCCCCATAATAGTAGATGAAGTATAATTAAAGAGATTAACAAGTCATTTGTGTACTTCCACACAGGACTGAGTTAGCTGGGTGGCAGCCATAGTAGAAGTAACCTGTTTCACATCAACTGCACAATGAACCTGCTAATCACTGAGATCTGGGACTTACCTTAGTTGCACAAAGAATCCATTAGGATAGTTCTGACTTTTTAAATGTTTGCATTAGGGCACATCATCTGACATTCCTTGAAAAAAAATCAGCTTTCTTTGTTGCTTTCCGTTCTTGCCAATCCATGGTGGCATGGTTGACTCTCCTGTGAGGATGGCGGGGTTTTGATTAATGGCATGTTATGCAATCAGGAGAGCACAGGAGGTGCTTAGCAAAATTGCATACTCTCCATCGTTCTCAATAGTATGAGTCAATCTATTTCCTATAGATGATTTAACATCGTGGTTTTGAATCTCACAATTTATTGCTAATAATGGCCCAGGTAGCTTGATGGGGAAGCTTCAGTAATGCTATGCTGTTGGAATCAAACTCAGGAACTATTTCATTATTCAGGGAAGTCAAATAATACAGCATTTATAACAGTTACAAAGCACTTTGTGCTACCTTAAGCACCTCTTGTTCCAGAATTGCAAACAAAACCTTATGAAAAAAATCAAAACATTTAACCCCCATTTTGCAGATGAGGAAACTGAGGCACACAGAGGTTCAGTGACTGGGCCAAACAGTTGGGTCAGCATTCAATATAAGGACAAAAATGTGGGACCCCAGGATTCTGTTTTTGTCTTGAAGATTCTTCAGTTGCTCTGGCTTTGAAAATGCCAGTGTTAAAACTGAAGGAGAATATACTCAATTCACACACGGAACTATTTGTGTAGCATTTCATAGAAAGAGTTTTTGGCTCCCTACACACATTCTCTACGCATGAGAATTCTAACCCTGGAAAGAAAACATTGAATATTTGACAAATTGAGGTTGCCTTGTTATCTACAGTCAAGGAGGTGTAAAATCAGCTTTTCAGGAACATATATTTACTGTCAATCCTGAAACCAAGACTCAG
>JADRCD010209843.1:0-11314 GCA_019843815.1 Montemys delectorum | reverse complement strand
CTCTCTCTCTCTCTCTCTCTCTCTCTCTCTCTCTCTCTCTCTCTCTCAGACACAGGAGAACCACCCAGGACATAGAACCTTTGTTGAACACTTTGATTCTGAAAAATCAAGGAATCACACAGATGAAGAATGAGTGGGGAGCAAATGCCAGTTTTTGATTGATAAAGACTGATGTAGTACAGAGTCCAAGTGGCCTTGCTTATTTCCTGCCCACAATCTAGTTCTAGGGAAACTTTATTGTGTAGAACAGACATGCTGCCTGCAAGATTTGGAGGAGAGAGAAACTAAAAAGGACCAATGACTTTCACTTAACACTTCTGGTGATCTGTCTCCTCCCCAGTGAGGAATGCAAATGGAATGAATGACTTTCATGGAAGGACCAGGAGTCTTAATCCACCTTCACAGGGCAAAGAGACAGGTGTGTTTGGAAAAAGAGTTGGTGTTCATGGACAGCTGTTGTGGGATGAGACACTTCCACTAAGGACATCGGAGGGAGGTACAGATGTGGCTCACATATCAGAGGAAGTATGGATGCTCCATTCTGCTCCTACCGAGGGCTGACCCTTATTCTGCTTTCTAATTACTAAATGACCTCACAGTTTGTTAGCCTTCCCTGGCTACTTTATCCTTATTGATTGACTGTATAGCATCACATACTGCAAATAAAATTGCTCCTGGTTACTCACTCTGCAGTCAAATGGGACCTTCTAGGACTTCTCCAGTGGTGTTACAAGAAGGGAGAGGGGATGCCGAGTGATGATTAGTCCTCTAACAAAGAGAGAGGGTAATGGCAGTAGCTGCCAGTATGACCTCAGCAGGCATTCTATGCAAGCAGGGAACTAGGTCACGAAGATTGACAAGCATCATACAGGGAGCAGGCGGAGGAACAATTAATCTTTGTTCTTTACCATTTTCTGGGAGCTTTTCTTAGTAGAATTTCAAAGCTGAGAAGTAGCGATGTTTCCTTGGTTACAAAGTCTTAGTAGGGCAAAGGTGAGATGCATGTATCTACCACCTGTAGATATTCAAAATACTGAGTTGCAACTGTGGACACCTCAGTGTCTTGGGGCTACCATGAGGAAGTACCATAAACAATGGTTAAGGAAGAATAATTTTTCATAGTTCCAGAGACCAGAAGTCTAAGAGCTTGATGTTGCTATGGTCGTGATACCTTTGAAGGGCAGAGTGGCCACATATCTTCTTATGGTTTCTGGCAGTCCCTACCTTGTAAAGCCATCATTCAATCTGTCTCTGTCTCCATGTGATGTCCTCATCTGTTTCTTGTTTGATTTTTTTTTTTTTTAAATAAGTGTAGCACTTCCTTCATTGGACCCATCCTCATCCCTTTCTTTGCATCATGGTAGAAGCAGTTTCTGGATAGTCCCTCCTTCTAAGTAAATTCCCCACCCACATATTGTTAATCTCAACTGTCAACTTGATAATATCTAGACGAACCTGAGAGATAGGCCTTTGGGCATGCCTATGGCCTATTATGTAAGTCTTTCTCTGTCTCTGTCTGTCTCTGTCTGTGTCTGTCTGTCTGTCTGTCTGTCTGTCTGTCTGTCTGTCTGTCTTTCTCTCTCTCTTACACACACACACACACACACACACACACACACACACACAGTTGTGGCAGCTTGTCTAGTCTCACTGCTACAGTGATTTATTCCATAGACCACAATATATCTACCTGCACCATTCGTCAGAACTGTTAATGGTTCTTGGTTACTGTACTGGCTGGTTTTGTGTGTCAACTTGACACAGGCTGGAGTTATCACAGAGAAAGGAGCCTCCCTTGAGGAAATGCCTCTCTGAGATCTAGCTGTAAGTCATTTTCTCAGTTAGTGATCAAGGGAGGGAGGTCCATTGTGGGTGATGCCATCCCTGGGTTGATTGCCCTGGGTTCTATAAGAAAGCAAGTTGAGCAAGCCAAGGGAAGCAAGCCAGTAAGCAGCATTCCTCCATGGCCTCTGCATCAGCTCCTGCCTCCAAATTCCTACCCTGGGTGAGTTCCAGTCCTGAATTCCTTTGGTGATGAACAGCAATGTGGAAGTGTAAGTTGAATAAACCCTTTCCTCCCCAACTTGCTTCTCAGTCATGATGTTTTGTGCAGAAATACAAACCCTGACTAAGACAGTTACTATCTATGTTAACAACATATGTATTTACATACACAATATACTATAAACCAATGAATTACATTAGTACATATATTCATTGTTTATTATATTTTACACCTAGATTAGCTTGTGACTGTTCTAATAAAGGTCTTCAGGTGCAGATACTTATCAACTATTTGATGAAAGAATGACTTACTACTCGAAGAAGTCACTCATAAAATGTTCCTAAGTGAAGTCCCAGATCCTTCATGGAACAGGAAGTTCAGGAGAGTCTGAGAGAGGAGCTGAGTGAGTAGGAGAAGTCCTTAGTGAGAGAGAAGGAGAGCTGCAGTGAGCGTGTCCACATGAAGACCATGTCCTGGAGGGGAAATAGACAGGAGCAGGGATGGGGTCAGCGGTTAAGTGGGAAGCTAAAGTCTGGATGGCGTTAGTGTGAGTCTTCTACTGACAGAAGGGAGGGAGCTGTAGATGTTTTTGGAATTTAGAGTGATTTTTTTGTCTCTTTAATTTTTAAAAAGGAAGTTAAATTGTCTGTGGTTGCCTTGGAGATCTGAGGGGAAATGACAGGAGTCTGGGAGCTGGGTTAAAAGGCAGCTGCACAGGTTCTTGTGTATGTTAATGAGGTTGCTGGTGGGACAGAAAAGACCTGCAGGGAGAAGCCTGGGAAAAAGAAGAAGCAGAAAACAGTTGTTCCAAAAAAAAAAAAAAAAAAAAAAAAAAAAAAAAAAAAAAAAAAAAAAACAAGGCCAGGAAGAAGCAGCTAACCGTGGCTGAGTGAGGTTTGCAACAAAATATTTGCAAGGCAGAATGGGGAAGTGGATCCAGGGATGTGAGTCACACCAGGAGTTGTCCCCTAAAGGTTTCACTTCCCCTGTGACACTGGGGTGAGTCTGGAGTGCCGTTGAGTTCAGTGGAGGACCCAGAGTCAGGTGTGAAAAGTGTTCTGAAAACGAAGCACAAAACAGTGCAGAGACCGGCATAGTGAACCCCAACCCTTTGCCATCACTAGTTTACAAAACATTAGCTTCCGCTCTAATCTCTGCAGTGTCAGCCCCAGCACTTGTAATGTGGAAAGTCTTGGTTCCTGCTGTCCACCCTGCTTGCACTGTGGGTCTCGCTGGGTTCCTGCTGTGTCGGTTTTATTGTTCTTTTCAAATAATCAGCTTTTGGCTTTCCTTTATCCTGTTTTGTGTTTGGCTTTCGATTCAGTAGCATTTCCTCTCATCTTTATTATATATTTCCTTCTGCGTTCTTTGGATTTATTTTGTTCTTTTCTGAAGTGATTATAAGTTTAGCTCATTAACTTTCAATCTTTCTTCTTTTTCTAATGTAATATTAAAGGCTGTAATTTCTGTCTAAATATCATGTTAGGTGAATTTGTGTCTTTATAATCATCTAGTTTGAAATATTTTCTAATTTCCATTTTGATTTATCCTTTGATCTTTACAAACATGGTAAAGATCACAGAATATGATTTCATTTGCTTGCTTTATTTATTTATTTTTTGTACATGTATTTATTATTTATTTTATTGTGCTTGAAAGTGCTTGGTCATTCATTAGTTGGCTGATGTGTTAGAACAGCGGCTGGCATCAGGACATACCACACACTAGGCCCAATCAGTTCCACATGTAAGAGGTTTAATTGAGAGGGAGAGGGGGCAGTAGCAGAGAGAGAAAAGGGAGAGAGAGAGGGCAAGGGAGGAGTGTCCTCCATTTATATATATATATATATATATGTGGGTTCTGACGTAGTGGCTTCAGGTAAAGGTGGCAGGTGAGTCCAATGGATTCTGGGAATATGGTGGCTGTTGCCCTGGCAACAGGTCTGTGAGGCCTGCCCATCACAGGCTTTGGAGGCCCTGATGCTAAGATCCTTCCTTCCTTCCTTCCTTCCTTCCTTCCTTCCTTCCTTCCTTCCTTCCTTCCTTCCTTCCTACATTTCTTTTTCTTTCTTGTGTGCATTCACAGGCCAAGGCACACATGATCAGAGGACGTGCCAGAGTCAGTTCTCTCCATCCACTGTCTTGGTCCCAGGGATGGAGCTCAGTTTGTCAGGCTTGGCACATACATTTTTTATCCACCAGTCTTCTCACTGGTCTCTCTCTTTTTCTGATGTTAGCTCATGTTGATAATCAAGAAGAGTGGCCAGCAGATTATGGTAGCCTGTGAGCCAAACCATGGCTCATATTAATTATTCTTATGTTGTGGTGAGCAAATTCCTTACAGAAGCAGCTTGAGAGAGGAGAGATTTATTTTGTCTCATAGATCAGGGGATGTCCATTATGGTACAGAGGGGACACAGATAGGGTCACCTGCAGACATGGTAATAGGAACTTATCTATTGGTAAAAGGTAAAGACTTCTCACATGGCCTTAATCAGGAAGCAAAGAGCCAGGACAGAAGTACAGTGGCCTAACTCTAAGGCCCTACGTCTGCCAGTTGGGCTCTGTGCCCTTTCTCCAGTTGTGCCTTATGTTCTAAAAGCTACACATCTCCATTATTATGTCATTAGATGGGGACAAAACATTCAAACACATGACCCTCTGGGAGGACATTCACAGTACAATAATGCCTATTTTGCTTTTTAACTGTCTGTTTTTTATACATTGTCTTTTAATTTTTTAAAAATATATTTTGATTATATTGTTTCTCTTCCTTTGCTCCACTTACATCCTCCCCATACCTCTACCTATTCAACTTCATGTTCTTTCTCCTCTCTGTAAGGAAACAATATAAAAAGTCAAAACAAAAAAACTGAAAAGAGAAAAGTAAACAAACAAAATGATATAAAAAGCACACCAACCCCCTACAAACAAACAAACAAACAAAACAAAACAAAACCACCAAGGAGTGTACACACACATACACACACACACACACACACACACACACACACACACACACACACAAATGGAGTACTCTTTCTCTTGGCCAACTACTTCTGTGTATGGGGCCTGCCCTGGAGTGTGGTAGATATACTCCGTGTTACTCCGTTGGAGAAAAGAGACCTTTCTCTGTCTTATCAGGTATCAGTTTTAAGTAGCTTCTTGGTTAGGGGTGAGACTTTGTGTCCACTTCCATGTTCAGTGCTTGGATTTTGTCTCATTTGAACTGCATTGGTCTTGTGTGGACTGTCATAGTCTGGGTGAGTGCTTGGATTTTGTCTCATTTGAACTGCATTGGTCTTGTGTGGACTGTCATAGTCTGGGTGAGTTCTTGAGACACTGAATCAGGACCTCATGCTTGCAAGGTGAGAACTTTACCAACAGAGCCATCTTCCAAGTTTTGATGACATTTTCTTTAGTTTCCTTTGTTCTTCTTCTAATCACTTGGGAGAGATTTTTATATTTCTGATATATTGATACTTACTTTTAGTTCTGGCCTATATTTATTGGACTGAAATTATACACAAAAACTCCTGAAAGTAGAAAGACCCCTGCTACCTTCACCCCAGGCCTCTTTCCTTTGCTTACATATTGATTGCTTTTATTTATAGTGAAACTTGTTTTTAGCCCAAGATGACCAACAGAGTTCCATTAGTTAATTAATTCTTTTTTTTTTTTTTTGTTTTTTGTTTTTTTCTGAGACAAGGTTTCTCTGTGTGGCCCTGGCTGTCCTGGAACTTACTCTGTACACCAGGCTGGCCTTGAACTCAGAAAGCTTCCCAAGTGCTGGGATTAAAGGTGCCACCACTGCCTGACTCTCGTTAATTAATTCTTAATCTATTTACTAATGTTGGTCTAGATTTGCCCAATGTTTTAAAGATCAATTTACTTATTCTTTCTAGAACCTTCTTTTCTATAAGAATTTTCTTCTCAAAGAAATATATTTAGCATAAAATTTTCTCAGTACCAGTCTGTTAGTGATAAACTTTTAGACCACTCACTTTTAAAAACTCCTTACCTTCTCTAGAGGAGTCAGCATCTCCTTGTATCTTCTGTTATTGTCTTTCCCAGGTGGACTTTCCACGCATAGTAGAGTCACCAGTGTTTTCAGACCACATCTGATTGTAGACACTGGAAAAGCTGCTGGGAATAGATGATGTTGCAGCTTGAGTCTAAAGGTGGTTTCCAGGCAGGATGCCGCCTTCTCTTGGTAACAGCAGCTTTCTCTTAAGGCCATCCACTGATTCGACAAGACATAACTCATATACTGGAGAGAAATAGCGTCTATTGATTTTGATGTTCATCACATCTGCAAAATACCTACAGATTGATGTTTAATAAAACATCTGGGTGTTGTGGACTAAGTTGGCTGGTCAAATTAAATCTGTGGAAGTTCAAATGAAGGAACTTGGGGAGTCCATGACTGGCTTGAAACCCTTAAGTGAGAGGTGCAGCTGATCTTCATGTGAGAGGCAGAGAGGGAGACATTAGCTGGTGCTTCCGCTGAGCTTTGGGCTGATAGGTCAGGGAAAAGCTCTCCTAACTCTCATTGGCTTCTGCTTTCCCACCATCAGAGTCATTTGGGATGAATGCTGCCTCTCTGTATGGAGAGAATGGTACCGTGTGACCAGAGGGGGCAAAGCCTTTCTACTGCCAGTTAAAGAAACTCTAGTGATAAGGCTCCAGACTGTGGATGGCACAGAATTTATGAGAGAATAGGGAAGGAAAAAGTGATGGGTAAGGGTAGCAGCCTGGGGACAGAAGAACAGCTCATCTAAAGTCATCAGCATCATGACTCACCATCCAATCCTGTGTATGTGAAACACGGAGACAGATGGGAGGACTCTCTCAGCCCCCTTGAACATCTCTGACAGGAGAGAAACTGGGCTGTGGTAGTCCTTGGAAGAGAAAGGGTAGTTCGTCATTCCAGGAGGTGGGATGGCTTATGATGCCTGTAGAATTGAACATCATGGTCATGGCTCTAGTTATTTTCTGGGTCACCTCAGTCAGGTCAAGGTGGAGAGGTTGTTCCTCTGCATGAAGGAGACTCTAGCCAAGGCTCAGCCTCTAAAAATACATTTCTGATTCCTGTTCTTTTCAATATGCAGTGACCTCTCTATAGATCGTGAAAGCCCACTCCCCATCACTGCTTAGACTCATGGTCTCTGAGAATCCATCTTTAATTCAGCATATTTGGGGAATCTCACTTGGCCCCTTATTTGCTCAAGCTCAAGACTTCCATCTTCTCTTTTTCCTCCTTTAACACTTAATGATCAAACCCAACCTTTCCCTGGTTCATGGTCACCATACTCTAGTGGTCCTCTGAGTTCTTTTCACTTTAAGGTAGAAACAAGTCAAACAATGCATGGAGACTTCTGACAACTGGGAGGATCAAAGGGGCTGAGGGAATTTGGGAGTTTTATGATGAGTGAGGATTTAGGTCCTGGAACATGTGGCCAATCTAGACAGGACTTCGGTCCTAGGCTTCCAGCCTTGGCAGGGGTTCCAGAAATTAGGATTGAGTCAATCTCTCATTCTTTTTTTTCAAGACAGGGTTTCTCTGTGTAGCCCTGGCTGTCCTGGAACTCACTCTGTAGAGTAGACCAGGCTGGCCTGGAACTCAGAAATCCTCCTGCCTCTGCCTCCTAAGTGCTGGGATTAAAAGTGTGTGCCACCACTGCCTGGCTTGAGTCAATCTCTTAACAGGAATCTATCAGAAAAACCACTCAAATGGATTTTTTTTGGGTGCTAGGAACATAAGACTCTGGGGATCTTCCTGTGATTCCAAAGGAGAAGCCTTATAAGGGGTTCCCACTGGGTGTTGGGATTGTATTCCTTACCATTCAATGAGAAATAGCTTAAAGGAGATCAAAATTGGATTTAGGAACATGACATTTCTTGTACCACACAGTTATAATGTTGGTAATTTACTTTCAATCACTCATCATCAAAGCATGCTTTCACATAGGCCCCAGTTAGTTTAAACCACACCCTGAATGCAATCAGTTACCATCAATCAGGAATTCACTTCCCAGGACTGGACAGCAGGCAACCTTATTGGAACGAGACACTCACATTCTGGAAACTGCTTGGTGTTCTTTGTTTCTTTTTCCTTCATTAATACTAGTGACCTTGCTAATTAGTGCAATGAGTTAAGAAATGAATTTTCATTGGTGATATATCTGGGCTATTAATAAGTGTAATGGATCTTAGAAAGCTATGCTTACTAGCAAAATTGGTATTTCTCGAATATTGTGAGTTGAGTTAAACATTTCAGAGAAAACCTTCAACTTGCAAGTACAAGGTCCAAGAACCTGGCAAACCCTGGAGCCTGTGTCTTCAGGGTTTGTGCCCAGGGCTTAGTGTCTAAAGATTCCTTCCACAGCCAGGATTCTGGCGGCCTGATGCCAAGTAGAAGGGCAATCTAATTCTGTCTGATTGAATATTGTTTTGGCATGCCAAGTGGCTGTGTGATGAATAGAAGTGACTGTGCATTCATTGAGATCATGGACCAAATTTTCAAGGATTGTTTTTGTCTTGCACTAGTAGATGCTTGTCTAATGAATCATTGTTCATGTATGATGCTCTTCAAGGTAATAGTGCAGGGAAGAGAGGGAGAAGGAGAGGAAGAGAGAGAAGGAGAGGGTGAGGAAAGGGAGAGGTAGAGGATATCAAGTGGAGCTACTCTCTGTCTGGGTCCATAGCCTAGCTAAGTCAACACATAAAATCAATTATCACACACATTATTATCAAGGCATTTGATTTGCCTTGTTTTCTTGTAATTTGGCAGAGAACCTGTGGGAGAGTAACTTACCTTGCCTTCACCTTTAACTTTTAGCAGGTTATGACCCATCCTTATCCATCAAAAAAAAGACATAATAGCTAGGAATTTTCAAATTAGTGGACAGTATCCAAGGAGTAAAGCACATGGTCACGTCCAGTCATGATCTCATTGGGTCTCTGTCTGATTCTGCGCACATCTCACCTTCCAGTTTAAAACCTGAGGCTCTGGCACTTGTGACATCCTTAAGTAAGTTAGGTAACCCTTAAGTAACCGATGAGAGGATTCCTCCCATGATGCCAGGCTGTGCCCCCTTGTTATGCTTTCTTGACCTGAAGAGATGGAAGAGGAAAAAGAGGTCCAGTGACAGGTCCAAAGTGGGATCCAGCTCATGAGGAGCTCCCAAGACCTGACACTATTACTGAGGCTATGGGGCACTCACAAAAGGACCTAGCATGACTGCACTATAGAAGACCCAACAAGCAGCTGAAAGAGTCAGATGCAGATATTTGCACCCAACCAATGGACAGAAGCAACTGACCCCTGTGGTTGAATTAGGGAGGGCTGAAAGAAGCTGAGGAGAAGGACGATCCTGTAGGATGACCAGCAGTCTCAATTAACCTGGACCCTGAGATCTCTCAAACAGTGAACCACTAAACAGACAGCATGCACCAGCTGATATGAAGCCCTCCAACACACATACAGTGGAGGACATCTGGGTATGTGTTCATTCAGAGATGATGCACCGAACCCTCAAGAGACTGGAGATCCTAGGGAGTTTAGAGGTCGGGGCGGGGGTGTGGGGTGGGGGCATCCATGTGGAGACAGGGGACTTGGGGAGGAGGTGTGGGATGTGGAGAAGTCAGAGAGTGGATGGGGGGGCTGTGGGGAATGGAATATCAAGTGTTAAAAATAAGTTAATTTAAAAAAAAAAGAAAAAAAAAGATTCTTAGGCATTTGTCAAGGATACAAGGGCTAAAAAGAAGGAACTCAGCGCCTGGTCCTACTGTTGTGCCTTGTGTTGAGAAATGCCCAGTGAACCCTTGTTGACTCGTCTTCAGTGCTGAAGACCTTACTGGGGTGGACATAAGTGATATTGATTTCGGGTGGCTTTCAAAGGTCTCTGGGAGTTGAGTAGATGTATAGTAAAACCTACCCCAGTGATTCTGATGTGCTGGTGAAGTTGGGAATCAAGGTTGTTCTTCTAAACTCTCCCCATGTAGGGCAGATGGGAAACGCTTTGGTCTTATGGCTGTGCAGTCTGTTACTACTCTGTAACTACTCAAGCGGGCCTTTGGACCTTATGAGGGAAAGCGCCTATAGATGGCATGCAAGCTAGTGAGCACCTTAGGTATGTTCCAGAACAACTTTAGTGACACAAATGGACATTTGAATATTGTGTAATCTCCATGTATCACAAAGTAGTAAGTAATAGTATTTTGATTTTCTTCTTCCTGCTGGTGATTTAAAAATACAGAAATTACTCTTTGTGGTCTAGTTCAATAGTCACAGGCAAGATCTGGTAAATAAATCAAGTCTTTCTGTCCCCTGCTCTGTTCCCTTGGAGTTGTGATCAAAATGTCCTTGTCACAGATAGCTTTTTCTTAGTGTCTTATTTCAAGTTGAAAATTAAATTATTTAATACAATGATCTGTTACAGTAGCTAAAGATGCCAAGTTTTGCCTAGAAAGGCAGACTTTACCTGTGTGCTGATTGTTGTCCTCGCCAGCTTTCTCTAGGGATGAAGAAGCCGAGGGTATGCCACTCGGAAGTGTGCAACTTGGGAACATTGGTTGTTTTGAGCCGAAGATACTTGAAATATGGTACAGGCCTAGAGGGGCTTCCTTGGATTAGCTCCTTCTCCTGCCTGGAGACAGGTGGTCCACAGGAAACTCTGTTGTTCTCAACCACATTCCTGGGAGCTTTGTCAACAAGCTCAATGTCCCAGAAGATAGAAATAGAAATCAGTATCACAGCAAGTGGTTGTATCCGTCTATACTCCCAAGGGTCTCTCTCCAAAAACCTCCGACTTTCTCCCTTCACGGATTACGTATTATGTACTACTCTCTATTTTGAGCTGCTAAGTCTCACCATCCCTTTGGGCATCTACATTTCCCCCATGATGCTTGTGTATTTTTGCATGTTAGTCTGCCTGTGGTCAGTTTATCAGAGAATCAGTTATGGAACCTCAGGAACAGAGGGGGATATTTTCCCCTCCACACTTGCCTCTGTTAGGAAGGAGATTTTAGTCATGGAGCAGGGCAGTGCAGGAAGAGCAACAGAGCCAGAAAGTATTTCATATTGCTTCTTCTTATTTGAATAGCTTATTTATTCATTCAACATGTGCTTATTAAATGATCTCAGGGTTAAACATCTCTGCTAGGAAAGGACAGGGTCTTGCTTTGCAGTATAACCCTTCCTTGTGTCTCGGAAGAAGCTGCCCGTCTCCTTTGCCTCTATGCAGTGCTGTTTATCTTACTAAACTCAGAGCAGGGGCCAGACTCTCGGGAAGTTCTTGTTCTTCCC
>JADRCD010209842.1:14262-25451 GCA_019843815.1 Montemys delectorum | reverse complement strand
TTGTTTTGTCCTATTCTGGTTTGTTTGCTTTTATGGTTGTTGTTGTTATTATTATTATTGTTGTTGTTGTTATAGCCCAGGACCACTTGCCCAGGGATGATACTGCCTCACTAAGCTGGTCCCTCCCACATCAACCATTAATCAAGACTTGCCTACAAGCCAACTGAATGGGGGTATTTTTCTCAACTAAGATCCCTCTTCCCAGATATGTCTAGGTTTGTGTCAAGTTGACAAAACAAATCATCACGGCGCCTCTGGGGTAAACGACAAACACGGTCACTCCCATCTTAAAGGACAGGAAGCCAAGACTCAAAGAGTTCAACCGCTAGACTGGCCATGGTCACAGAGTCACACTGTCACCCATAAAGCTCACACACTCTGCCTCCAGCTCCCCAGGTTCTTGGCATCACATGGCAAAGAGTGGATGAACCCTGTGTCTGGGTTTGGGGAATGCTCTACCCTCCCAGAGTGACCTGAGCAGATGGCACCCACATGGCCACTGCCTCTTCTTTCAAGTTTGAAGCTCTGTCTTGCTATGGTGCTGCTTCAGCAAGCATTACCCAGCATAGCTCTAAATCACCTAGACTTGTCAGACCTTCATTCCCAGAAGGCCAGAAGAAATGGATTAAAAGCCATCACTATGCTGGAACATCCAGCCCACACTTTAATATAAGACACCCACTTACGCGCTTTGCAATCCCTTGCAAGGAGCCTAAGTTCTAAAGTTTGGCGCCTGGAATCTTCCTGCCCAAGATGATTCCTCTTGGGCCTTTTTAAAACAAAATGCACCAGTTAATAGAATCCGATTGGCATTGCTTGAAGGGATGCCAGCCAAAGAGAAGGCTCTGTTTACTGAATCAACAGAAGCACTGTAACTTTCAAAGCTCTTCCACAGCTATTTTCTGTTTTAAAAACTTTATTGCTTTCAAATCATTTGTGAAATGGCTTTTAAAATAAAGCTGGCCCTTCCCCACAGACACCCCCATTAGAAGAGTAATACGATTTCACTTTCCCCTGGGTTTGTGATTTAAATGGGAAATGGCTCCCATAGGCTCATGTATTTGGTCCCAGCTGGTAGCTCTGTTTTGGGAAGTTGAGGACGCTTTGGGATGGGACCTGGTTAGTGGAATGAGGCCAGTAGGAGCAGGTCCTGATTGTTCCAACTTGTTCTCTCTACCCCTTGGTACCATGTGTTATACCGTGGCCGCCCACACCCACAACACCACTGAACACATAACCACTTGAAGCCAATAAACCCTCCTTTCCTTAAGTTGCTTCCACCAGGTATTTTAGTCACAGAGATGAGGAAGGTGACTAAGTCAGTGACCATGAAAGAAAACTTAGAAGACGGGCAGGCAGAAGAAAAAGAAGAGTCCTGCCCCTCCCTCTCTCTCTAACCCTCTCCCCCACCACAGCCTGCAGTCATTCCACAGGGGGACAGCCATGACTCAGACAGCAGGGACGCTACTGCCTGACCTTGTTCTTGGAAAGGCTATGTGGTTCACGCTCCAGACTGTGAGCACACTGCGCATCCCACTCCATCCACGCTGTTTTCTCACTTTAATACGTGAAAAGCATTGTTTCACACTGAAAGGGGCTGTAGATTATTCCCCAAAGCCTCAGGATTACAACTTGGTTAGTCATTCCAACAGTTATAAAGTTAAGTTTGTTTATCAGTTCTATAAATAAGCCTCTTTTCCTGAGGTTTCAACCCCGCTGTCTCTATGCAGTGGGTACCCAGGGCACCGCTGTTTCTATGCAGCGGGTACCCAGGGCACCGCTATCTCTATGCAGTGGGTACCCAGGGCACCAGTGACCCAGTGGGGCTCCATAATCTTACCTAACAGCACCCCAGCTAGAGACCAAGTGTTCAGATACACACGCCGATGGGAGACATATCACATTCAAACCACAGCATTGTGCTCTTGAGACAAAGTTATCACTATGGAGCCCAGGCTGGTTAAATTCATGATCTCCCTGCTGTAGCCTCCGAGTGCTGGAATTCCAAATGTGCACCACCCACCATTCTCAGCTCTTCCAATCATTTATCAATCATTTATTATTATGTATTGGATGTGTTCTCTGACATGAAGATCTCCATCATGACAATTAGGCAGTTATGATCCTCACATGAGGTGGCTCAGTGTCACAGCTCAGGGTGTGGGGTTTGGAGTTCTCAGTCCAACTAACTACCTCATACCAGCTGTATAAACCGAGGCAAGTTACCCTGCCCCTTGGTGCCTATGCCTTTTCAAGGTGTGGCTGATCATATCCATCTCAAAAGGCTTAAAGGCATTAATAGCCTGGAACATGGTTAACAGTCAATAAATATGATCATCAAAAATGTTGTTATTATCATAAAAAAGTCTAATTAAAAGGCTTTGGGGACATATCTTTCTCAGAACATCAGTGGTACGTCTTTACACTCTGACTTCTGTCACTGGCTTTTCTGATCCACTTGGAATCTTTGTCCTTTCTCATCATGATTCTGCCTGTTCTCTTCCAGTGAGCCCCTGAGAAAGTCACTCATTTAACACTCTTCTTTTCCTGTTTTGGCCAATCATGTCCCAGGTTAGCCTTAAACTCTCTTTGGAGCAGAGGCCTTGCAGTCCTGACCCTTACGGCTCCACTTCCCAAGTGTTGTGTTTATAGGCCTACACTACCACACCTCACCTTACAGATACTGAGGACTGAACCCAGGGCACTCTGGGCTCCAGCCCCCAACTTATCCTTCATCCTTAAGGTTAGTGAGACTCTAATGCATCTACACAAGGTCCTTTAACCTAACGTCCTCATATTTTACACACGCAAGCAACGGAATGTGGAGACAGCTTACTTAGCAAAGTCATCCGCTGCACATTTTCCCAAGCAAGCATGAGGAGTTGGGGATATAGTAGATTGTAGTTATAGACAGAATTCTATACGTGTTCATGCAATCATGTGAATATTATATGTGCATCAAATAATAATAAATTAGTTAATGATATGTAACTTCTCAAACAACAAAGTTTTCATAAGGTTACTGGTAGCCAGCACAGGTCTGTCTAGGAGCATAGGCACACACACACACACACACACACACACACACACACACATATGTACAGATACACACAGAGAGAATGTGAGGCTTCTCAGTGAAACTTAAGGATCAAATGATGTCATTCCAAACCACACTCTGACCCCTAATGTTCCCAGAGGCTGTCGTGTAGAACTCCAGTCCTGATCCACTTATACTGGCACAGGACAGGCAAGAACTTCTCATTCATTTTGTGTCTCTGAGTAGTCTGTTGTGTTGAAAAGAAAATAACCCTCCTTGATTTGAGGCATGCCGCCAACTTGGCATCCTCTACAACTGACAATGAGTACACTGGAGAGGAAGAACGGCCTCTCTATCCGAAACCGTTTAGGAACTCTCCAAGGGGAGATGCACAAAGCATACAACCACACAGAGGCTCAGAAAAGTCTGTGGTAAACAAAGGCACTGCTTAACCCAGAAAAGCCCACAGGAGACAACGACGGTGGGACTCTGCTCCTTCTCTGTTTCATTTGGTGAGGCCTGCAGCTGTCTCAGGGAAGCGATGCTCTGAAGAACACCTTGAGAGAATTCCAGCTTAGATCATTTCAGAGTCAAAGTCATTGCCCTTGAGTGACTCCCTTGAGGCACTGGGGTGAGGAAGGGGACAAAGTAAGGCAAACTGAACTGATGGGTGGATTGAGTGCATTGTGGAATCAGAAAACCATGTTCTCTGCCATTCCACAGCTGATAAATTCCACTGCGGGTGGGCTTCTTTCGCAGAGTCTACTCTCAGGCTTGTTCACACCCAGCCATGAACATCATCATCTTAAGGATAACAGGGCTGTAACAAACACAGGGAGTCAATGTCATTACACTGATGGGTCCGCACTGTTAGGCACAGTAATGGAGGGAAGATGGCAAGCTAAATACTGGAGTGTCTTCATCTCCAGACGGAGGTGCTACACGGATGCTGACGGATGAGTCTATTTGGGGGCTATACTGGCTAGTTTTGTGTGTCAACTTGACACAGGATGCAGTTATCACAGAGAAGAGCGCTTCAGTTGGGGAAGTGCCTCCATGAGATCCAGCTGTGGGGCATTTTCTCAATTAGTGATCAAGGGGGGAGGGCCCCTTGTGGGCGGTGCTATCTCTGGGCTGGAAGTCTTAAGTTCTATAAGAGAGCAGGCTGAGCAAGCCAAGAGAAGCAAGCCAGTAAAGAACATCCCTCCATGGCCTCTGCATCAGCTCCTGCTTCCTGACCTGCTTGAGCTCCAATCCTGACTTCCTTATAATAAACAGCAATGTGGAAGTAAGCCAAATAAACCCTTTCCTCCCCAACTTGCTTCTTGGTCATAATGTTTGTGCAGAAATAAAAACCCTGACTAATATAGGGGCCAAAGAAGCAAAATTTTACTAATATTAACAGTAAACATCCCTTTTCAGTTTCTTGGGTTTTGTTTTGTTGACATTGGTCTCGCTATGTAGCCAAGGCTGGCTTTGAACCCTTGATCCTCCTAAATGATTAGGCTATGCTTTTCTGAATGCTGAAATTGCTGGCATACACCACCACACCCAGTAAACTCTACATTCATCAATGACTGACTAAAGCATACATTTTACTATAGAAATCTAACTCTATTAAGATGCATAGCAGTATTTCAAGATGTGTTATTTCAGATTCTCATTAAAAAAAGAACTTTATTAGCACTGAGTCACAATCGAACTGATTACTTGTAAGATTAAAATAAAAGGAAAAGAAGATGTTATTTTAGGTGAATAAAGCCTTAAAGGTTTTTCTCCCAAACTTTCTCCTCTATTTTTTTTCAAGACAGGGTTTCTCTGTGTAATCTTAGCCAGGCCCTAGAACTCAGTGTGTAGATCAGGCTGGAACTTAGAGATCCACCTGCTTCTGCCTTCTGAGTGCTGGGATTAAAGGCGTACACCATCGACACCTCTGTGCATGACAGTTTTGTTTCCCATCCTCACTTCCAGAGCTGAGGGCTCTACCACGGAGCTAAATCCCTAACCCCTTCCCGAAGACCTTTACAAGTACCAAAACTCAAAGGATAACCAGAGGCAGGAGGGAGCATAAATGGGACAGGATCAACCAAAACAAAGTATATATGAAAATGGCGTAAGGAAGCCTGTTAGCTTATAGGCTAATTTTAAAAATTAAAATAAAAAAATACAAACATCCCATTTATAGCTGATAATCTTCATTTATAGTTTATTTACTTCAAAGGGTTATATAGGGTGGTTGAATCAATACAGTGTTTATTTTAAATTTTTGAAATTTAGGCATCTCAGTAGAGGGCTCCTTTGGTGTAAACTGGTAAGATCTACTTATATTAAATTTACTCATTGATAGAGGTTCACCTCTGGTTCCTAGAGCTTTGGCTTAGCAAACAGTAACAAAAAGTATCAGACACCATGAGGAGACAGACACTCCAACCCACACTGGCCATGGGTTTTCCTTTTTCTTCAGACTTTCAGGCTAATTTGTGACTAGCAACTGAGTCTCAAGGTGTCTGGCTCTAATGAGAGGATGGGGTAGGCCACAGAGAGGAAACTGGGATCCCTTTAGGACTCAGCGTAACCATTATAGACACCATTCTTCTGTAGTAAAGCCTAGCCACCCTGTATACCATCTGGCAGAGTCTGGGAGAGGATGTCTGTCTACCTACCACGCCCTCAAACGATGAGTCTGCCGTCAGAGCATCCCCCTTGTATGTGAGCTCCTCATCAAAACCGCAGAGCATCTACTTCTTGGCAGATACTAACGTTTGCTGTTTCCTGCAACTCAGCAGCTCTCTGAGGCTCGTGGATGTGAACGCATGAGACTTCCTAGCAACGTTATTAGGAAGATGCTCATTCGGATTTTCACCTGCGGGTACAGAAAAATTAAAAATCTAGGGGCTGGGCTGATGGCACACGGATAAAGTGCTTGCTGTGCGCACATCAGGATGCTCAGCCAGGGGCTCTGGTGGTGTATTTGTAATCTTAGTGATCAGGAGACAGAGATCAGAACCCCTAAAGCAAGCTGGATAGCTAGGCTAGTTGACTTAATGAGCTCTGAGTTCAAGTTAAACACTCTCTCTCAATATATAAAGTGAAGAATAATCAAGGAAGAGACCAGTCATTAGTCTCTGACCTCTATGACCTCACGCAGAAGAAACAATTTACACAAAGTCCTTCAGCTTGCATGTGGCACAGCTAAGGCTTTAGCCCCAGCTGTCTGGTCCCAGAGTCCAGATTACTAATCTCAACCAGGTAGGTCCTGCCTCACCAGAGAGTAACTAAACCTGTGTCTCACCACAGTTAACATTCTTTAGGGACTTTGAAAAGACAGCACCTTTAAAATGTTACTTCTAAAAACCATATTGCTTAGCACAAGGTCTCCAGCTGCTAGTCCAAACGCCAGTCCTTAAAGTCACACTTTCCTGACACTAAGACAAACAAATCTACACTGTTGTATGTACATGTAAATACATATATCTACGGTTATGTACATATTCCCATCGACACATTGCTTTCTGGGGAGGCTTCTGAAATTGGATCTTGCAGGAAGAAGTATGTCATTAGTGGCAGGCCTTGAGAGTTTGAATCCTCAAGCCACTTCTAGCTTGTGCTCTCTGCTTCCTGCTGCAGTTTAGGATGTGCACTCTCAACATTCACTTCCTACTGACATGCTTGCGGCTTGCTGTCACCCTTCCCACCATGACAGACTCTTATGTATCTGGAACCGTAAGCTGAATAACATTGTCCCTCTGTAAGTTGCCTTGGTCATGGTGCTTTATCATAGCAGCAGGAAGGTAACTAATACATTCTCTCACCATAAAAGGGTATGGGAAGGAGAGTGGAAAGGCACTTTTGAAGACAATGGGTGCATTTTGGGCACTGAAACAATGACAATTTGGTGGGTCCTGAGTACGTGCTTATTTCCAAATATATTCAGTTTATATAGGCTAAGCATCTTTAGTGTTTGTGCATTGGCGAGTGAGCTCTAATTGTCACAAAGTAGCTTTTTAACAAGATGACTGGGCTGGGGGATGGCTCAGAGGGTAACACTTGTCTTGCAAGTGTGAGGACCTGAGTTTTAATCTCAAGAAGCCACACAGAGCAGGGCTGTGCTCATCTATAACCTCAGCACTCAACAGCAAGATGGAGACAGAGACAGGAGAATCTCCAGAAGCTCACAGTCAAGCCAGAAGAGATTCCTTGTCTCAAACAATGAATGATGAGGACCAACACCCTGAGGTTGTCCCCTAACCTATCCACATGCACCATAATATGCCTATACCTGCTTACACACATGTGCATACATCATGCACATGGGGCGGGTAGTAATGGTGACCTGACATTGGATGGGAAAATACCATGGAGAACAATAGTTCACACTTCTTAGGAGAGAAGGTAAGGAAGACCTGGTCCCAAAGCATCTACTAGCCAGGGTCAACTACCACAAGTGAAAAACTTACCGGGAGATAACATTCTCTCCCCGTCTTTTTATACAGCTACTGGCTTTCCATTTCTTATACCAGTAGCTTTATATATGCACAGCTTCTTCAAGCTAAAAACAAACTATTACCCTTGGGATAAATAACCTACAATTCTATCTTCTACCCTGAAGTAATTGTTAACTATTATTTTCACAGTAAATAATGGTTAGAACCATTTACCGGTGAAATGGTAGCTAGCATGTTTTGTTGATTTCTTACAATTACCAAGAGAAATTGAATGCTTCTTGTGACACACTGGCTGGGTTTTTAACTGCATATAGTTGAGCCTGAGATCCTGTCTCTTTTTCACAAGATAAAAATAATTAATGACAAACATATGTTGCTGTAATCTAGAAAAATCAACACTTTTATCATAATGCTTTCTTTACAATAGACTTTTTCCTCTTTAAAAAAAAAACAAAACAAAAAAACAGATCGAAACACTGACTTAATCCTGAATTCATTTCAATAAGATGACTCTGTTGGCTAAATTGTTCTCATGGTAGCAATGAATGTGTCTTTCTTTGGCAATCTGAGAGCTCACCTGGCTTGTTCTCACACAGACTTCTCTCATTGCTACCATTGTTAAATCACACAGTCTGTTTAGGATTAGATTTCCCAAGAAAAAGTAATTAAATTCCAAAAGAACTGTTGCGGGGAGGACTGAAATTTAATAATAATGGTAAAGATTATTTTATAACTTTAATTGAAACCCTAGAGCACTTTAATAATGCTGAACAATGAACCGAAGAAAGCTGAAAGCAACAGAATGGCTTTATTCCGTGAGTCTAAAAGTCAGAGATTGTCACAGATCAGGCTTCCTGCCACAACACACAGGTACAGCCACAGCCAAGCCTGCTTGAAAAGCAACTAACAGAACAGAGTAATACAAAGTGGTCTCCACTATGGGTCAACCTACAGTGATTTTATCTACCTTAGTGAGCTCGAAGATAAAGTCAACCTAAGAGAAACAGTGAACATACACAATTCTGGGGCCAAGAGACCAGGGCTATGACTCTGTTCATGCCTTGTCCCCTTCTGAAAGGATCTTGTCTCACTGAGACTTCAGATCCTCCCCTATACCATAAAAGAGGGAAACTAAGGCTTCTAATTCTGTTGTGGCTTAAACCAAGAAATCTTTCTTTCCCCTGATACCCAGGATTAAACACACACACACACACACACACACACACACACACACACACACCAGAATCCACATCTAGCAGGAAAGGTGACAAGGGAGAGTTGCTCCCCAGCATTGTCATCGAGAAAAAAGCCCTGCCCCTAGCCATTACAGCCTCATCAGCTGCAACCATGAGTGCTATAGAGGCCGAGCAGGTGTCTCAAAGCTGTGTCGTTTGCACGTCTAGAAGGGAAAATGTGAATTGAAGATACGACCTCTCTCAATATCATATTTGAGCGTAACAGCAATTAGGCACTTTGAATATAATTTGAGCTGAGCACTCAAGGCTCTTTCTCTAGTCTAAATATAGCTGCAGAAAACATATTTTCAAGGAATAAAATAACACCCTCTGCTTATGAGCACACAGTTGCAAAGGGAGCCTGTCTAGTTTGGGAAAACTCAGACAAGTACGGCTGACTCCACATTGTGGGTTAAAGGATTCTTTATCTGCAGGAGAAAGAAAAGGTTAGCTCAGATGGAGGTTAGGAAGTAAATGATGCTTTAAATTTGTTCTTTTCTATATATATTATATATCACATATATATAGATACACATATATATGCATACACACACATATATATACACACACACATATATATACACACATATATTTTTAATGTGTATAGGTATTTTGCCTGTATGTGTGTATGTGTATGTGCACATGCATGCAGTGCCTGATAGGACCAGAAGAGGGCATCAGATCCCATAAGGGAGTCACAGACAGTTGTAGGCACCACGTGGGTGCTGAGAATCAACCTGAGTCTGCTAGACGATCAGCCAGTGCTCTTAACTGCTAAGCTATTTCTCCAAATCCATAAATGGGGCTTTTAAAAATAATTACTAATTTTAGAAAGATTGTTTGTGAGTAATCAGAAAGAAAAGGGCAGATAACATTTGTTTTCCTTCATCGTTTCAAATGATTCGGATAACAGCTTCACATATCCCATCCCTGTAAGGAAAGCACAAGGAAGAAAGGTTGTTACACACATGAGCCTGCCTTTCTTGCTCAGAGATCACATCTCAAAGGCCACTTCCCACTTCCTGGTACTGGCTCCCTGAGCTATTATTAAGGATTCCAAATCTGTAGGGAAGGGTGCTGGCATTGATTAGCAATGTCTACAAGGATTGGCATGGAACAGCAGCAAGAATGTAGAGAAATCTGTTATTCCTACACAATGCACTCTCCAAGGTTTCTACCAGCATCTAGTATCTTCTATGTCTGAAAGGTCTGTCCGTAGCCCACAGCTTTTGAGATGTCGTTCCTTCTGTGTTATCCACAATGTCAGTCATTAGGGGCCTAGAGATAGTGTTTGCCTTGTAAGCCTGACCGCCTGAGTTTGACTCCCAGGACCCACAGAAAGGCAGAAGGAGAAAGCCAACTCCAGATAGCAGCCCTCTGACCTCCACACATAAGCCAGGGCATGCCTGTGTCCCCTGCCCCATTGTACATACACACACACACACACACACACACACACATACACACACACAATGATAAATAAAGTTTTAAAAATAAAGAGTGAAAGAAAATGTGTATGTGCGTGCACACATGCGCACTCCTTTATGTTTCAATAATTTCAGATTGGTTCTGTTCCTTGCAATAAATAAGACCCTGACTGAGTCATTTGAACTTGGTTGGTTTCCTCGGGGGCTACTGCTAAGGAAGAGGTGAGAACTGGCAGCTCATTAGGGATTTAATGTTTCCAGAAAGTCTAAATATGCAATATTAAGACTTATTGAAATATTGAAATATTTCTTTCTGTGAACTACATGAACATTATGGAAATCTTATAGAATAACATTGGTTCTTTAAAATCTATCTTAATGATAGCTGCATAAACAAACAAGACAGTGGTCTGTTTTACAACCATACATCTTGTGCCCAACCACCCTGGCTGCAAAACCCCCACAATGAACCTTCCATTTGCATTTCCCAAGTCACTAAAAAATCTCAGATGGGAGAACGTCTAAAATTGTCTGCAGGGATTTAAAAAAATGCCAGTGTCTGTCTCCTGAGCATGACTCTAAGGCTGCAAAATTGTGTGGATGGCATACAAAAAGTTCATAAAACCATGAGTAAATGAAGGCACCAGGAAGTGCTCAGAGGAAGCCCATTGAGACACTGCTCTGAGCCTCCTGGAAGGGAAGCAAAGGGATATGGAAGTTAGGAGAGATAATGCTTTGAAATGACAAAGGAATTTTATAGGGCTTGGATTTTCATTGAAGCCTTCTAAATCTGGCATGGAAAATGAGAACATTGGGTGTAAGGCAGAAGAATTGAAAATTCAAGACCTGCCTAGGCTACAGGGTGACTCCAAGGCTGGCCTGGGCAACTTAAATAGACTCCACCTTAAAACACAAAGTATAACACGGGCTAGGAAATAGCTAAACGGTACTATACTTGCCTCCACGTGTATGGCCCTCGATTTAATCCTAGTACGAAGGAGAAGGAGAAGGAGAAGGAGAAGGAGAAGGAGAAGGAGAAGGAGAA
>JADRCD010209842.1:0-11920 GCA_019843815.1 Montemys delectorum | reverse complement strand
ACCCCAAATGTCAGTGTGAACACATGGACCCTAGAGCATTCCAAATGCCAGTGTGAACACATGGACCCTAGAGCACCCCAAATGTCAGTGTGAGCACAGACTTTACCATCTTTCAACCTTAGTGTTGAGGTTTTGCATTTTTGTGGCATGCATGACAAGTTATCTTAGGTTCTTCTGGGCAACTATGGTTTTCTGCTCTTGAGTTCTGTACACAAGCATTTGATATAGCATTGCATGGTGGATTCCCTGATTAACAGGGAATATTCCCCTAGTCTTTTTTGGTGGCCTCTAGTAGAAAAACTAGTTATGTTCTGAAAATAAATCAATGTTACAGAGTAGCAAGTGCTTACAGTTATTTGATGTATGTTATCTTGTTAATTCCCCAGTAACACCTGGGTGTCAGTCAGAGTTTCATTGCTGACAAGCCAGAGCAGGGATAACTGGGAAGGAATTTACCTGGGATAGCACCTGGCTTAAGGGCTTAAGGGCTTAAGGGCTACAGAGACCAAGTTTCAGGAACACACCTAACATCTCACTAAAGGCTCCACAGCAAGCAGATATACAGGAGCAGAGCAGTGGTACAATCGGCAACCCCAGCACTTGAGAGGATGAAGCATGTTCAAGGCCAGTCTGGGGTACAGAGTGAGACTCTGTGTCGAAAACAAATAAAGAAGGGGAGGAGGAGGAAAAGAAGAGGAGAAAGAGGATGAGGAGAAGGAGAAGGCAGATGGAGAGGAGGAACTGCCTCACACCCATGCCCATGGCCTGCTGGAGAGAGTACAGATGTGGACGGCAGGCCTCTGTGGATGTCATGGAGATGCATCTCACTGGCTCACCCTCTCTCAAATCCTAATCCTTATTATACTGAAGCCACAAAAATAAACCATTAGCATTCTCACTTTAGAGGCCAAAGAAGACACACTGAGTAAGTAGAAGTAAAGGCTCCACTGGTGGTGGCTTGCCATCGACGTAACCCCTTAGCCTGTGCCCTTTCCACACCACCACGGTGTTCCCAGTTGCTTTCCCTCCTTCCCTGTCTCTACACTCTAGATACACCCCTAGTCACCCCAGCCTGCCTCTTCTCTCACTGCATCCACTTCTAGCCAGCTTCTCTAAACCTTTGTCTTTAGAGATGTCTCCACAACTCGAGGAGCCCTCAGCCTTCTGGTTCAGCATCCCAGAGCCCTGAGGTCTATCTCAGTATCCCCCAAGACAGACTATGTCAAAACTAAAGTGTACTAGGAACCCAGAACTGAAAGCCTGCCATGCTCTGCAGCCCCCTGCCAGTTCTCATGGCATCTGGGCATCAGGCCTTGATGGCATTCTCTTGGCCCACTGCAATCACACTCTGCTACTGTAAGCAGTCACTCGATCTCTCCAATCATCCTCATCTGAGGCTGTGTGTAAAATCCTCCCCAGTGTAAACATGGCATCATCAGGGCAACTGCTAAAGCAGGGAAATGAGTCTCATAAGGTGCTAGGGGGAGCATACACAAGAGCCTGCTGGGGGTTCAGTTCTACCCCTAGTTTCCAAGGTCAGCAGAGAGACACTGAGGAGAGCCCAGGATAGCAGGAGTGGCTACAGTCATACCAAACACAAATCATACTGTGTCCTGGATATAAATTCCTCCAACAGCAGGTGTGTGCTTCAGAGGAATAGTTTCTGCAATTAAAAAACTGACATTTTAATGGATTATGCAGATCAGCTAAGGTTCTAAATCATAAACATCCTGCCTCAGAGGTAATAGAGAGCTCAGGCCAAGCAAGGGGAGACAGCATAAACACCACGAGCCATTTACTGCTCCTTCCAACCTTTTTATACCTCTCTGTGAAACTGAACATTAACCTTTACATCTGAGATGGCTCCTCTCCGATGCCTAACAAAGGCAATAGCTCATCTTTGTAATAACATGTGAGCTGGATGTACTTTGCACTCCGTTAGCATCTCCAATGGTACCTCATTAGCACTGGAAATAAAACAGACTATCTCTTGCAACTCTAGCAACAGAGTAAGAAATGAGAAGATGGGGGTGCTAGCTCCCTGGACATCAAATGCATGTATGGAAACCACAGCGGAGTCTATACCATAGCATTCTAAATGAGCAAGATCTCACCTGATCTCAGAAGCTAAGCAGGGTTGGGTCTAGTTAGTCCTGGGATGGGCAGGGCAGCAATGGGTTCAGGATTTTTCTACTTGCAAGACAAGAAGTTTGACTTCCTTGAAAAAAATGGTAAGACAAAAGATCTGTTTTTAAAGACTGTGAGGAAGACAGAATTGCCAACAGCTCTTACAAATACAACGCAGTAGGTGCAGAAAGTTCCAGAAGATTGTAGAAGCCAAATAGGTAGAAACTATGATTGAGTGGCAGAGTAAGGAACCTAGCCTGTTGGTCTCACTTCAAACGTAAGTCATTTCTTTTAGGTGACATTTTGGACTGGTCCCTCCCCACTAAAATCAAAGACCTGGAAGGAAGACATAGTGACCATGTGTCCCAATCCTCTCATTTTATACAGAAATAAGTTGAAGTCACAATTAAATGATTTGCCCAAGATCACAGAGCAAGAAAATGGGCTAGCCTAAGAGAGGCCTCTAACACCATGCCTTTCTCTTTCATTTAGACAGCAAGAATTCCCCAAAGATGTTTAAAGAAGTTGTAAGAGGTGTCATGGTCTTCTACAGATATGTTTGATTTTTCTGTAGCTATGTGGTATGACACGGCCAATGGACAATGAAGAGTAATGTAGGTGTGGTGAAGGTGCAAAGGCAGGAATGTCAGCTGTATCTGGGCTTTGAGGGAAGGCGTTTTCAACAGAGCCTGGGACATGTGCAAAGGACGATGGCCCTGAGTAGACATTCAAGTGTAATTTCTCAAGCCTGAAGCTTAGCATGTTATACCAGCAGCCATTAATGTTCACCTTTCCTCTCTGATCTATAAAGAGCAAAGCACAGCAATTTATTTCTGGTCCTCTTCCTGCCTCTGCTCCCTCTGAGGTTAGGTGTCTAATGGGCAGTTAAACGAAAAGGGGAAAGTGCAGCAGCTAGCACTGGCGGCTCCTCACCCATGAAGCTACTGTGCACGATGGGAAAGTTTTAGTAATACCTTGCAATGAATTATGGGAATGGGCTTACTCACTACCCAGTGTGATTCCCCTCTAGCACTCAGAAACTGGAAAACCAAACCAGAGCCACCCAGTGCTACTAAGAAGCCTAGAAGTAGAGGTTTTGTGTACAAACTGAATTCTATCAATAGATATATGGGTAAGATTTTGTTCTGGTGCTAATGGAGTATAAAGATGCAGGATTCAGTGTATTCTGACCCCTGTGGGTCATAGCTGCACATCCTGGCAGCCCCCACTATGGGAACAGCTTCCTGATCATACAGACATAGCTGCACGTGGGGTAACACCATTTTTGCAAGATGGTTTTGAAAGTTATTCCAGCTTCAGATCTGCTCTTCAGTTCTCAACAGTTTTGTGACCAACATCAGTATTAGCATTTATTTTTTTCATTCATTCATTCATTTATTTTGTTTGTTTGTTTTTTGAGACAGGGTTTCTCTGTATAGCCGTGGCTGTCCTGGAACTCACTCTGTAGACCAGGCTGGCCTCGAACTCAGAAATTCGCTTTCCTCTGCCTCCCAAGTGTGGGGATTAAAGGCATGTGCCACCACTGCCCGGCAGTATTAGCATTTATAATACCTCTCATCTCTGTACAAATTCCATACAGCCTGCAGCCAATCCCTAAAAGAGCCTTTGACAATGCAAAACAATTTCATTTGTAGCAAACTCTAGCATGTGAAAGTACATGAAGAAAAGGAACTAAGTTCTGAATTCTCACTCTGATCAAGGTATCACATGACTAAGGGCTGAAAAATGCCTGGGAAGAGAGACCTGAGTATTGTCTCATTCACAGATAAATACTTGTGTTATACACAGATGGCAAGCTACTGTCAAGGTACCCCAGAAACTGTACACACACACACACACACACACACACACACACACACACACACACTGAGCTGAATTTGAGGATAGTACTTTCCTACTCCCAGACAATCACTGGCTAAGAGGAGAAAAGGTCGAGATACACTCATGTGTTGCGCATGTTTTGGTCCATGATGGACTATAAGACAGTGGTTCAGAGGACTATCCTGCCTAGTGCTTCTGTACTCAGCTTAGCTTAAGTTACTGATGCTCACACTATAACAACCTTGCTCTTCTCAGACAACATTCCACTCTTAAAGGGCCATGTAATTGTAACTTACTTATTCATGAATTTCAGGAATGTTGCAATAGCCCATTTTGTTTTATTTTTTCCTTCCAGAGCCATCTTCCCTATACTTGATCTTCCCTGCTTCCCCCATCCCCTCTTCCACCCTGTTCCCTCCCTCCCTCCATCCCAGATTGTCTATTTGACTTTTCCCTCTTCATGATATTCGAGCATCTTCCCTTGGGCTCTACTTGTCACTTAGCTTCTTTGGGTCTGTGGATTGTAGCGTGGTTATCCTGTACTTTATGGCTAATGTCCATACATACCATGTTTGTCTTTCTGGGTCTGAGTGACCTCATTCAGAATGATCTTTTTGCATGCAAATTTCATGATGGCATTGTTTTAAATAGCTGAGTAATATTCCATTGTGTAAATGTACCATATTTTCTTTATCCATTCTTCAGTTGAGGGATATCTAGGTTGTTTCCAGTTTCTGGTATTACAAATAAAGCTGGTATGAACATAGTTGAGCAAGTGTCCCTGTGAAGCATCTTGACTATATGCCCAGGAGTGACAGAGCTGGGTCTTGAGGTAGAGCTAGTCCCAATTTTCTGAGAAGCTCCCAGATTGATTTCCAGAGTGGTTGTACCAGTTTGCACTCCCACCAACAATGGAGGAATGTTCTTGCTCCACATCTTTGCCAGCATCTGCTGTCACCTGAGTTTTTTTTTTTTATCTTAGCCATTCTGATGGGTGTAAGATGGAATTTCAGAGCTGTTTTGATTTGCATTTCCCTGATGACTAAGGACTTTGAACATTTCTTTAAGTGCTTCTCAGCCATTCAAGATTCCTCTGTTGTGAATACTCTTTTTAGTTCTGTACCCCATTTTTAAATTGAGTTCTTTGGCTTGCTGGTGTATAGTTTCTTGAGTTCTTTATTTATTTGGCTATCAGCCCTCTGTTGGATGTAGGGTTGGTGAATATCTTTTCCCATTCTGTATGCTGCCATTTTGCCCTTTTGCTGGTATCCTTTGCCTTACAGAAGCTTTTCAGTTTCATGAGGTCCTATTTATTAATTGTTGATCTTAGTGCCTGGCTGTTGTCTCCTGTGCCAGTGCATTCAAAGCTATTCTCCACTTTTTCTTCTATCAGATTTAGTGTATATAGTTCTATGTAGAGGACTTTGATCCACTTGGATTTGAGTTTTGTGCCTGGTGATAGATATGGATCTATTTTTATTCTTCTACATGCAGATATCCAGTTAGTCCTGCACCATTTGTTGAAGATGCTTTCTTCTAATTGCTCAATTTTACAACATAAAGCACCAAGCCAAGGTCTTCAAAATTCTCACCTTGTATCAGTCTTAAATATTATATCATACTCCTCACCCAACCCTAATTAAGACCTCTCACACTCTCCTAACCAGCTGGACTTCATTCTCCACTCTTGGAGATGCTCAGATTCCATCACAACGGTGCTCCCCACGAGTGCTCCATATATGAGGCTCTGCCTTGCTCCAGCAGCTGGTGATCTGCTGCTGTCTGACTCCAGTGTTCTTCCCTCCACGTTGTTATTTCACACTTAGACTACCAACAATTTGATACAGCCCTGGAGTGAACAGCTTAGGAATTTGATAGAGGAAACTCAGCAGGATTGGCCCCCTTTCCTTTCAAGGGCCTCCCTACCCTTGGGAGACTCCCAGGTACCATGGACTACATATTTACCCGCACCATTGATGGGCCCTGGTTTAAGGAGTGGGGACTTCTGTGACAAGCTAAACTCTGTCCTCAGTGGTCTGAGAACAGATTTATGGGATGTGGGGAGCACCTATCTCAATCAGAGCCTACTCTCTGAGACCCTGTATATATTTTATGTTGATTTCCATGGGCTTAATCTGAATGTTTCTAGAGTCTGGAAGTAGCAGAAATGGCAACAAAAATCCATGTATTGTACAGAATGCTACACCTTCCTAACTATAAAGCCCTGCAGCCCCTTCACCCATCAAGTCTGATCTAGACTGAGACTGCCTCAAGGAGAGTCATGCAAGAGACAGTACCCATAATGTTAGCCACAGCCAGTTTCATACCCCATAAAGCATTCAGCACTCTCCACCCTCATTCAACACCACAGCCACTCAGCTTGCCCCCATTTTGCAATGAAAGCAAAAAGTGCTTGTTATTACATGGCCAACTGATGAAGAGGAAGGAAGGGTCCATCCAAACTTCCCTAACTGCAGCTACGGAGCTCTTTCTGGAGCCATCTGCAAGCACGGCACCTACTGCTGGGCAGGACAGCCAGTGGGAAAGCTGGCTTAGACAGCCTGAATGTCACATTTAAGCTAAAAGCCAAGAGTGACTTTATTAATTTTTTTTTACTCAATGTCTTCATCGGTAAAATGGGAAAATTGTAGAATTCACAAGAGTATTGTATTCATGAAATGTGCCAGTAGGTAGAACCACTTGTGTACAAGCCTGAAAACCCAAGTTCAATGGCTGAACACACAGTGAAAGGAGAGAATGAATTTCCAAAAGTTGTCTTCTGACCTCCACAGATGCACCATGACTCGAGAACCTGTATTCACACCCAATAATAATAATAATAACAATAATAATTATTGTTGTTATTGTTATTACTATAAATACTATAAAAGGAGAATATGGCATGTAGTTCTCTCTGAACAACCCCTAGCATATGATAAGTACTCAATAAATATCAGCCATTATTATTATTATAGGAGAGTAATTTATACCCCTCAGATCATTTTCCCAGATGCCATAGAAACAACTGGAGAACTGTACCCATGGGGGAAGAAGCAAGGAAAATGTGCCTTCTCACTAATTGTTAGGAATATTGCTGTGTTAGCCTCCCAGAGAGCACAGATGTTCAGAGAAAGGGACCATCTCTGTTCCCTTACTCAGACATGAAAAGCAGCAGGTACAGTAAATGAAGGTTCAACTTAATGACAGAGGAGAGGGTGATAATCGGAGAAAAATCAGAGGTAGTACAGAGCCAGGTAATAGCCTGGATTTCATATTCTCCCCCCCCTCCTCTCACACACACACACACACTACAATTGATTTGGAATCAGTTGTAAATCAGCATAGCGCATATCATGTAACAGGTCTGCTGACAACAGAATTATCAAGCTGGTGATTAACGAGAAGGGAGGAGAGACCATCTGACAGATACAGAGGTTCAGCCACACCCGATTAAAAGCATAGATAAGAGGCTTTCCCTGGAGGGTTTCCTGACAACCCACTAACGAGCTAAGGGGACTGAGCATTCCTGTGCTGATTCCCTTTGCAGGGTTTGGGGCATGAGATGTGTTGCTCTTTGATATATCTGCCGGGAAGTAACAGTGCTTTGACAGTTTGTGATTTGTGATCGAAGGAAGACGCTCTGACTTGAGGGCACTGCATGACTCCTTCAGTCCCTCCACCTACAGGATATGGGAGTTGCAGGAAGTTACAGAACTCTTTTTCACCCTGGATTAAAAAGTTAGTGACAACTTTGCAGGGAGCTTGCTATGGCAATCAAGGGGAATTGTACATGTGAAATAATGAGGTGACATGGCTCACACTGCCCTGCCCTCAGGAGTCCATTGGGAAGGGACCGTAGAGGTGGAAGATACTAAGTTAAGTCAGAAGGGTGAAGAGAGTAAAGTGATTCTGAAATAACAATTCCTTATGCAGTTTTGAAGGGAAAATGAAGAGGCCATGGTTGGAGCTAAAAAAACAAATGGTGGTTCCCATGGACTCTGCCTCTTGCATATCTGATCAGTGAGAACAAGTGAATAATTGAAGAGGTTACATGCACAGAATGCAGAGTCTGGGAAAGCTCAAAACCAAAATGGAAGCCATTACTGGAGCAACGGCTTCAAACATTAAAGTTGTGAAACGACTTTTTTCTGGACAAGAGGAGTTCTTAGGGAAAGAACTCTCAGAAAAATAAAACTACAAACATACACATCATTTTAATGTTTATTTATCTGGTTGGCTGGTTGGCTGGTTGGTGTGCCTCCATGTGCATGCAGGAGCCTATGGAGGCTAGAAGAAAGCATCAGATCCGCAGTAACTATAATTACAGGCAGATGTGAACCTCCACGTTTGTGTTGGGAATCAAATCCTAGTACCCTACAAGAGTAGCAAGTGTTCTTACTCACTAGTCTCTCTAGCCCATATACTTCACTTTATAGTGGGAATATTGTCAAGGCTATAGACTATCAATAACATTTTGGTAAACAGATTCTAAATCACTGTTTAAACAGAATCTTGAGTTAAATTCCGTGTGTGGGGGGAGGGGGGAAAGGAAGAAATGGATTACATGGCAAAAACTATTTGACAGCATCTACTGAAGCCAACCAGACACGTGTTTTATAGTGCTAGCAGTACACTTCTAAAATGTGCTTAGAAAAGTTACATATACCAATAGAAATGCCTGCCACATTCACCAAATGGGCATACTAAAATAATGACTAACAACAAAAATTAATAATAGCTGCAAAGGAAACCATCCAATTGTTAGCAGAATGCATTGATGAGCTGATACAATGAACTATTATACACCAAGGGGGAGGACCAAATCATGAAAGCTAAGTACCTCTTTGATATATCTGTAAATAACATTTGTTCTTTATTATATAGAATCAAAGGTGCCACTATTTCTCATCAAGTTATTATTTTGTGTTTGATAATTTAAATTAAATACTAAAGCTCCATGACAAATACCCTCAATAACTATAATCAATAAAATGGGTCCTTGATCAAGTTGAAATAACATAAAAAACCATACGACAGAGTAGCATAGAAAGCTTCCAGTGCACAATGCTCCATAAACCAAACTGACAGTCTCTTCCCCATCTCTCAAATTCCTCTCGAAGGCTGGAGGTAGTGCTATAAAAATCTCCAATTAAAACTGACTTCTGAGTGATGAATATAGCTCTGTCCAGAGGCTGGGGTTCTGAATCTCATTAGGAATCAAGCCCAGCCGTGGAACCGCTGGCGCAACAAGAGGAAAAATGAAGATTGATTCAAAAGACCAGAAGTCTAACCTCTGCAAAAGCAGATGCCAAGTTACCAAAGAACTCCAAAAGTCTCCCCGGGCTCCATACTCCTCTCTGTCTGCATCTGGGGTGGGGTCAGGGTGTCTGCAGCCTTTATTATTTCTTCCTATCCATCTTCGTCTCACCCTCCCACTCTCTCTCGGCTGCCTCAGATTCTGGAGTGGCCTGTGAAGCCAGTCTGTGCTCTACCACTGAAGTATATCATGATCTTAAGGAACACTCAGCTTTCTCCTCAGCTGCCTCGCTTACAGAATGGGGACTATAGTAGTAAGTTACCTCAGAGATGCATTGTTATACAAGTTAATGTAGGTAGACACCCACAACAGTGCCTGGCACATAGCACTAACCAGATGTTATCAGTTGTTTTTATTACTAATTATATATGATAATGTATGTGCATATAGTTTCCAAGGGAAAAAGTAATATTTTTCCTTGATAATTGCTGATTATTTTCTTCATAGTGCTTATTAGTATCTCCAAGTATTTATATTTATTTATTCTCCCAAAAAACATCTCCATGACAACAGGGACATTCACATTCTTTCTCACATCCTTTGAAAACAGAAGATCCAAAACATAACTAGACCAGGCAAACTGCTGTTACAACCATACTACAGCTGAGTTAGTCAATGCCTGTGACTGAACAGCAAGACTGGGTAGGGAGAGACGCTGTATTATCCATATATATATGGGATATATCCCATATATATATGTTTGGAAAACAGAAGATCTGAAAATGAACCTCTAGTTGTTTGATTTCTGGTTTTGAAAGACAAAGAATGTCTCGATTTAAAAAGCAAGACAAGCAAAAGCTCTCATTTTTCTACCTAGAAATTCCTGTAAGAAAATTGTTCTTTCCAGTAGCTTCTGCTCACTCTGTCCCAACATCCCTGACCCCTGTCCTTTCTGTGCACCCTGATCCTTAGATCATGTCCTTAAAAGGGAAGAGCGAGTGTTCAGGTTTCAGCACCACGGACAGCGGCAAGTCGCCCGGATGCGTTTGGGGTCTTTAGAATATGGGGGGTGCAGTTCTCAAAAGTGTCTGCTGTATAAATTTCTTCATCTGGCTAGAGACCATGCTGAATTTCAAAGGAGAATAATTCAAAAGTGTGTTTTGTCTCCTTGCCTTATTACAGGGTAATGAAATTGATTCCTCTATAAGGAAACTAATAGCTTTGAGTAGCTTTATGTGCCAGGCATTGTGTGTGTGTGTGTGTGTGTGTGTGTGTGTGTGTGCTTTATTGTATCATATACTTTATATTATAAACAACACACCCATACTCCAAAATCTTGATGTAACAAGAAGGAAAAGAAGGTGCATATTAAGTAACAAAAACCAAAAGCCTAACCCCCAGCAAGTACAAGATGCGAGGTCTAAGTTGACTTCTCTGTAAACCCTCCCTCTGCCAACAGTCTGGAATCCTTCCCTCTGACTACAGGCTTCCTTTCATCCTTTCTTCCCATTCCACCTTTTACATACGCACCACCCATCCATCCATCATCTATATCTACACGTATACTTCATCTCACTTAGTCTCATGTTGATACTGCAATGCCAATGGATTTAAAGTCATAATACCCTAGATACACATCCTAGACTTCCCTTGGGACTTTGCCTCTGCATGATATTATTTCCTCTCAGCCTGAGAAACCCAGACTAAAAACCTCTCCTCGTGAGAAATTCTAGGGCTTTATATGTAAGATTCACTTAACTTCTGCTTCCTGTAGGCTGAGTGGGAGGTAGGATGTAACCTAGCACCACAGGAAGGATGAGTGGGCAGACAATACTGGTTCCAGTGAAAGGAGAGAGACAGAAGGTAGGGGTGGGGTAGGGTGCAGGAGGGCAGGGGATTGAATATATTGATGGAGAAAAGCAAGACCCAAATTCCAGAGGGCCAAGAAATCCAAACCAAAATATTTTAATATGCCAAGATTTAAAAAAAACTCTAGTGGTCAGAGGATTATTTTCCTCTGTGGATGTATGTGTTCATGTATGTGTGTGTTGTGTGTGCACATGTCTGTGGGTGCACATGTAGAGGCCAGAGGTATCATCCTCTACCAGTCTCTACCTTGGTTTCTGACATTCGGCTGGCCAGGAAACCTTAGAGACCTTCCTGTCTCTGCCTCCCCAGCACCTGGATTACAGGTCTGTGCTGTGATATCCATCATTTTTACATGGAGGCAGGGGATCTGAACTCAGGTCCTCATGCTTGAGCAGCAAGCTTTTTACCAACTAAGCCATCTCTCCAGCCTCACAGGATGATTCCAAGCCCTCTCTCCACTCACATATAAACATAAACTTTTATAGAGCTAGCACACAATAAGTGCCTACTAAGTGCACACATATCAATGGATGATTTTAATAAAGCTCAAGGTCTGAGCACCATCCATGAGGCTTATGTGGTTCAATGATGGGCCATATCTACTAAACAGACACAGAAATGAGGGAACAGAATCCCATGTCTTGGTCCAAAACCTTATGGTGAAAGCAGGTATAGTGGTGCATTCCTTTAATTCCAGCACTCCCAAGACAAAGGAAGGTGGATCTCTTAGTTCTTAGTTCAAGGTCAGCCTGGCCTACAAAGTAAGTTCCAGGACAACAAGGTCTACACAGAGAAACTCTGTCTCACAAAACAAAACAAAACAAA
>JADRCD010209840.1:0-23477 GCA_019843815.1 Montemys delectorum | reverse complement strand
ATTGGATTTCATTGTAATAAGGCTGTACTTCAATGACCCTCAAATCACCGAAGGATTTTACCTCTATTGTAGCTAAGCTGAGAGTTGACAGTTCTGCTGCGCTAAGGAATGAATTGTAGGCACGATTTTTAGATACAGACTTCTTGCTATGGTCAAAAAGCTATTTGACTTGAGTGTGTGACTTTATTTTCAGCCCACAGAGAACAGGTTACATTCATTTAAGAAATGGTATGTGTATTAAGATGCTCTATCCATAAAGTCATTCACAAACTGTTTCAATGAAGAATGGTTCTGCATGGATGGTGGTACAGACATTAGGTGAAGATAAGAATCTGGTTCATTGACTGTGATGATTTTGAAAAGCATTCATCTCAGAGAAAGAGTAACTTATAAAGTCCTCTTCTTCAAACTTGATACAAGAGCTAGAAATGTCAAGCAAAGCATTCAGTCTCTTTGTTGTTCTCTTTCCTACAAGCCACCTCCCAAGTTAATTGTCTATGTCTCCCTTGGGTATATAAATACTTTTGAAATATATAAGCTGTTCTGAAAACCATAGTATAGTGTAAAAACATGAAATAAACAATACTACTAATAGAGAGGCTGAGAAAGGAGAAGCAAGATTTCAAGACCCTTACGTTGTACACAGCAAAACACTTTCACAAACAAGGTGAAAGTATATACAGATTGTACAGTATTGGATCTATTTCTCCAATTACCAAATTAGAGAGACCATTGGATGACAACAAATTTCTAATTCCTCATATTTTTGGATTTCAGTCACTTAGGTTATGTTGGTAATATTAATTTTCATATTAAGATATTAAGAAAAGATAATTGTCACTTCCTGTTGTTTTTGTTGTATGAGGTGGAATTAGATTTGTGTGGATTTGTTGAAAGATTACTTTCTTGCTTCTTCTAGGGTGTAGTTTTGCTCCTTATGTTGATATTTTCCATCTATTATCCTTTGGAGGGCTGGATTTGTGGAAAGATATGGTGTAAATTTTGTTTTGTCATAGAATATCTTGTTTTCTCCATCTATGGTAATTGAGAGTTTTGCTGGGTATAGTAGCCTGGGCTGGCATTTGTGTTCTTGTAGGGTCTGTATGACATCTGCCCAGGATCTTTTAGCTTTCATAGTCTCTGGTGAGAAGTCTGCCATAATTCTGATAGGCCTGCCTTTATATGTTACTTGCCTTTTTTCCCTTACTGCTTTTAAAAATCTTTCTTTGTTTAGTGCATTTGATGTTTTTATTATTATGTGATGGGAGGAATTTCTTTTCTAGTCTAGTCTATTTGGAGTTCTGTAGGCTTCTTGTATGTTCATGGACATCTCTTTCTTTAGGCTAGGGAAGTTTTCTTCTACAATTTTGTTAAAGATATTTACTGGCCCATTACATTGGGAATCTTCACTCTCTTCTATACCTATTATCCTTAGGTTTAGTCTTCTCATTGCATCCTGGATTTCCTGGATGTTTTGGGTTAGGAGCTTTTTGCTTTTTGACTTTTCTTTGACTGTTGTGTCAATGTTTTCTATGGTGTCTTCTGCCCCTGAGATTCTCTCTTCTATCTCTTGTATTCTGTTGATGATGCTTGCATCTATGACTCCTGATTTCTTTCCTAGGTTTTGTATCTTCAGGGTTTTCTCTCTTTCTGATTTCTTTATTGTTTCTATTTCCATTTTTAGATTCTGGATGGTTTTGCTCATTTCCTTCACCTGTTTGATTGTGTTTTCCTGTAGTTCTTTAAGGGATTTTTGTGTTTCCTCTTTAAGAGCTTCTAGCTCTTTACCTGTGTTTTCCTGTATTTCTTTGAGGGTGCTATTTATGTCTTTCTTAAGGTCCTGTATCATCGTCATGATAAGTGATTTTATATCTGAATCTTGCGTTTCCGGTGTGATGGTGTGTACAGGACTGGCTATGATGGGAGAATTGGGTTCTGATGATGCCAAGTGACCTTGGTTTGTGTTGTTTATTTTCTTATGCTTGCCCCCCACCATCTGGTTATCTCTAGGGCTACCTACCCTTGCTAATTCTGACTGGAGTTAGTCCTTCCTGTGATCCTTGTTGTATCAGAACTCCTCAGAGTCAAGCAGTCTCTGTGACCCTGTGATTTTGGGATCCTGTGACCTTGGGCTTATTAGAGCACCTGGGAGTGCAGCAGCTTCCTCTGGGTATTGTGGGACTGGCTGAGGAGCTTGCTCCAAAGGTCCGCTCAGGACACCAGCCCAGAGAGACTGGAAAGAACCCGAGCCACTCTGCTGTTGGAGTTCCTGTGTGCCTGGTCCGGCAGGTCCCAGTTACTCCCGGTGTTGGGACAGATGTTGGGTCCCCCTTACCTCTGATCCTGAGAGTTTTAGAGCGCCTGGGAGTGGAGCTTCCTCTGGGTGTTGTGGGACTGGCTGCAGAGCTTGTGCCCAAGGTCTGCTCAGGACACCAGCCCAGAGAGACCCTGAATATTTTTTTAAATGCTGGGGCTGCACACAGACCCCACCCCCATTGCCTAAGTAGTACTTAGCACAGGACTGGGCTCAGCACTCCTCCGTGCTAATGTCAAAATGCAGCCTGGAGTTCTGTGTGCTAGGTTAC
Organism: Montemys delectorum; assembly: GCA_019843815.1. NCBI lineage: Eukaryota > Metazoa > Chordata > Mammalia > Rodentia > Muridae > Montemys > Montemys delectorum. The sequence goes on along the minus strand of JADRCD010209840.1, from coordinate 20,892 downwards.
AGTCTACAAAACCCTACCCAAATATCACCTTAACTAAACTCCATCCATGAAGTGAGCAAGTGCTTGTGTTTTCCTCTCCTTGATAAATAGTGAGAGCACTGGAAGCAAGTTGCTACCAAAGATCTTAAACTGCAGGGTGAAAAAGCTGGCAAGATGGCCCAGTGGGTAAAGGTAAAAGGCCTTTGGGCCTCACAACTTGAGTTCCATTCCTAGAATTGATATGGTGAAGAAGAAAACCAGATCCTAAGAAGCTGTCCTCAAACCTAGATGCATACATGGTGTCACGTGCACACAGTCTTGCACATGACAATATAGATAAATGTAAATGAAGTTGTTTTTGTAAGGCAGGGCGAAAGACTTAACCCTGGGTTTAGAGTCCAAACACTATACCTCATCATTGTCCTATCAAGTATCATAGAGATTCTCCAGGAGGCCTGGATCAGCTCAGCGCTTTGCTCTACTCAGAGACTCACTAAGAATGGAACGAAAACCCACTCAGAGTCCTCCCTTCCTGACAACTCACAGCTCAAATGTCATGGAAAGGAAACACTTCCTACCTCTCCTCGCTCTCCTGCCACCCCCAGTAACACTCTTCTATTCAGGCTGTCAGATTCTCCTTGCAGAAAGCATTTGGGACTCACACAGGGAGGAGGGAGGCACACGTTGCCTGGATTCTTATGACAGTGATGATGACGACGACGGAGCTGTTAGATTAATTGTTGAGGGGGAAGCAGGGGTGAAGATTATTCTTGAAGAACAGGTGACTTCTAGTTTACCTAGGGTCAGAAAGACCTTTTTAAAACTTCACCCTCTCCCTTCAAACAGAACACCATCTACTGGAAATGAATTTTAGGTAGGAAGACACACGGCACATAAAGTATATAACGATGATGATCATATCGTCCAGGAGTCTGAGTAAATCAGATATCAATAGTTGATGATAGTTAGGAGAACATATGGAACTGGCACCAAGGCTGGTTTCAGCCATCTGCAAACCAAACTTATATGGAAAGTGAAGGGAAGTTCACCAGTAAGAACAACCAATTGGTTTGGACCTTGGCTGTCACTGGAGGAATCATGTGTTACAGTACTGAGCATGGGCCAGTATAATCCCATGCTGTTAATTGCACTCTGGGTAGTAAAGCGACTATGCTCCAAACAGGGAGAGTTAAAAAGAGCATGGAGTGAGGCAAAGGTGCTTCATGGGTACGGAGGGGTCTTGGTTAGGCCACTGTTAAGCATCAAATCAAGGAAGTACTGAGGACACAGAGAAAGCTGTGTTCTGAGACTATTGACGTTTTAAGAGCATGCAGGAAAATACAGAGAAGGATACTGAGAAAGGACAGAGGTAAAGATAGGCCTGATCCAAGAGCCATTGCAAAGAGACAATGCTAGACTGTAGCTGGTAAGATACTCAGTACAGAAATCCCCACTAGAGGACTTGGGCTCTGAGCACTTTATCGATGAGACTTCTGACTTTAGGCTAATTGAACTTTCTGAGTTTCAACTCATCATCTGGAAACAACAAAATTGCCTTCTTTCTCTAATATTAAAGAATTCCGTGAGTCCCATAATTCAAACCTTAGTAACAGGAAGGTCACTCTTCACTTGCCTGAAATAAGGAAATTTCAGATTCTTCAGATATTTACAATTCCATAATGTCCGAGGGTAAAGTTGTACAGTAAGAACAACCCAATATCTGTACTCGAATGTTCCGGTTTTTCTATCATTGTAACTCTATCGCTGAGCAAACCCCCACCCTGTACTCTGAAGACAACTCTATAGCGCCCCCAAAAAGCCCCAGTCATGGATAGTGCCATCTCTCTGCGAAGGTGTCTCCCTCATATCCTGACTGTAGGTCAGTAACTCTCTGGGTTTTTTTCTAGACATTCAAAGGACCATATATACCATTTCCAAATCCTTCACTTCTATTGTTATTCCTAATTAGAAAACAGTTGTACTGGTACATAGCCATTACATCTAAAATTCCTCTCTTTTTGTTTAGAGAATCTAAGAGCTCACTAGTACACTTCCAGGTAGCCACCAAATGTGGAAAGGGACGATGGGGACTGAGTCCCCATCCACTGTTATATTAGCAGGAGTCAGGATTGTTTCTTACTCAACCTGTAATTAAAGTGCACGCTAGGAAATGAACAGATGGTTAAGTAAATAGAGGACTGCTACCCTTTAGAACTCTTTGGGGAAGTGACACAGTCTTAACAAGGAAGGAAGGAAGGAAGAAAGGAAGAAAGGAAGGGAGGGAGGGAGGGAGGGAGGGAAGAAGAGAAATAATCAAGGGCACTGCATAATTGCAGTTTTAAACATGCCCAAATCTGATTATTTATAGGCATTTTTGACTCATGTGTGACAACTGTGCATGTTACCAACAGTCACACTTTAGATAAGCATCCCTTTAAAAGAAGTTACAGACTAGCAATGTAAGCTTTGTTAAAGCACACCTGTTTGCCTTGTTTAGACAAACCAAGTGAATTTATCCATGGGAATGAAAAATATCGATGTCATGGAATTCACATCCATTTTTAAATGGGCCTCATGCTAGTGCTAAGACTTTTTTTTTTTTTTTTTTTTTTTTTCATAGCCTGCACTGCTATGGAAAGACAGATAAGATTTCTTTCTGTGTGAGAAAATCACTTCAGGTAATTCCAGGGAGGTAACCTATCATAGGCTTAGTGCTCAGCAGCCTAGGGGCCAGATGGTCCCTGCTGGCACTTCTGTTGTTTGCTTGTTTGTTTGTTCTGCTCTGTTCTGGTTTTCTGAGTCAGTGTCTCATGTATTCCAAGCCTGGAGCTTGTTATGCGTCCCAGGACAACTTTGCCATGCCAGTCCTCTTACCTTCTTACCAGATGCTAGACTCCCAGGCGTTCATATGTGTAAAGACAAAAACTCTTCCAACTGCCTTAGACATCCCCGTACCCAGTTCTTTCTGTTGCCTTTAGAAGGGGCTGAGGATTCAGTGCTGCGAATGGACAAGAACTTTCTGATGAGCGTCAGCAAAACAACCCCATGAGAACTGATCAGCGTAAGGTGTTCTGATTGTGGGGGGAAAGCTTGGTTCCTTCCAGATGCAGAGACCATCACTAGGAATGTGAACGAACCTCACAGGCTGGTTCTCATCCACACCGGGCTCTTTCTCATTAATGTGTCTTTAGCCAACCGTTATTTATCCAGGAGTCATGTCATAAAAGTAAACTCCCAAGACACTAAATAAATTAGACCACAGTTTCCTAATATGGGGGAGGACTTCATGTGCAATTGTATTACTGAAGGAGAGGGTGCCAACAGTAAAAGGTTTGAAATATAGGAAGAACAAAAGTTAATTCAGAAACCAAGTGCCTAGTGTGTGCTGTCTCTGGCTGCACTTACCTGTGTTATAGTACACAGCGCCACGACAGCCTTGGTTCTGCACATGCAACATCACACCTTTCACTGTGCCTGCCGCCAAACGGCACCACACCAGTAAGGTGCCCCAAACACCTCAACTACTTTTCTGCCTCTATAAAACATAATGAGTTACAGGGAGCAAAGACTTTTTAATTTGCAGGTAACTGTCACGATAGAATATCTTCAGATAAGACTGCGTTAGAATGTTTGTTTTACAAACTCTTATTGGAATTGATGAGAAAAAAAAAATCATTAGGGCTGGAGAGATGGCTCAGCGGTTAAGAGCACTGTCTGCTTTTCCAGAGGTCCTGAGTTCAATTCCCAGCAACCACATGGCGACTCACAACCATCTGTGATGGAATCCAATGCCCTCTTCTGCCATGCAGGTATATATGCAGATAGAGCACTCATAAATGGAAAAATAAATAAATTTAAAAAAATCATTAAATGAATTTTGGCTGGGGTTAAGACAGAATTTCTAGCACAGCCCTAACAATTTTTGAAATTACACTAGACAGCTCTTTACCTTCTTGGGCTATGTATTTATGAATCATTGCAGAATTGATGATTATAATCATTGTAAAATATCATTCAACTTTAAAGGACACTGAAGATGTTCCATGTCTGTCAGTATCAAAAACTCAGCCAAGGTTTATTTCTTTGTACAAAAATAAAACAAGCATCTATCTCATGAGCATGGAAATTTTTAAAAATTTAATAGATAGGTAAAGTTATATATACCAGAAAATTGTTTTAAATAAATTTCTATATGATTCATTATCATTAAATATTTGATTTCTATACTGATCTTATAGACCTGACTATCCTAGGGTCATGTAAAAATTCTTATGTGATAAAGGATCACAAGTATAAAGGAATTAAGAAGCCCTGAGGTATGTGACAAGCTTCTATTTGTGTTGACTAGAGTAAAGGTCATTTCAAAATGGCCAAACTACCATGAGAGTTAGAACAGCACTTGAAATGCTTCGGTACTTAAAGACCCTGCCCAATAGGGCTTAGGTTTAGAGGGAAACATTGTATGTGTATGTATGTGCTCCTGGTTGGGAGAGCTGGAGTTTATGAGTAGATGGACATACAACATAACACGGTTAATAGTACTTTGCTGACATGGCCCCAAAGGTAATATTATGTTATATGTATGCACCATCACATAAACGGTCATGATCTGAGATTGGCATGATGGTTAGGTAGCTGAAACAGCCTGGCTTTTTGAGTTCAATCCCTAGGACCCCCATGGCAAAAGGAAAGGACAATTCCTGCCATTTATCTATCTTCTAACCACCACTTGTTCACTATGACACACACACACACACACACACACACACACACACACACATTGAGGCATACCTCCACTCCCACACATTGACAACCCCATTATATAAAAATGTAATGATTTTTGTCCTGTTTTGTAACACAAAAGAGAAATAAAAAGAATTCAAGTTATATGTAAATAAACAACAACAAAATGCTTGGGCACAAATGATGCTAAATGAGGTAATGAGGTAGGCGAGAAGCTGTTGGACCAGCATGTATAGGAACACTGTAAACTGGAAGTGTGCCAAAGTGCATTTCCCCACCTAGTTTGGACCTATCTGCCAAATGATACATGGGAAGTTTGCATAAAACAGGTGAGGGTTTCTCTGGATGTATAAGGTTGTCTTTTTTTTTTTTTTTCAGAAAACTCAGTGCTGTTTAAAATCTTACAAAAAGAATATTTATGTACTAAACAGGGTGAATTTGTTGTCAGTAAGATTTTCCCATCTCTATATTGGGTTGCATTTGGAACTCAACAAAAGCCACAGGAACAGGCCTTTGACATTCAGGATAGTCTCTAGCATTCAGCATGTCTCCCACCGGGACTCCTTCCCACCTTATACCAGTAGCATGCCACAGACATGGCCGGCATGGTGACTGCCAAAAGGCCCCTCAAATACCCATTATGTCCCTTTTTGTGAGCCATGACACAGGCTGACTGCACTCTGGGATGAGAGCCAGGCTCCCTTTCATGGGTGCTGGTTAGAGTTCTCACCCTGCCAGATTTCCTCTTTCTTGGTCATTGTAATTCTATTCACTTTTATTGATCATGATTAATACACAATAAAATAATTTTTAGCAAGCTCTCCTAATTAGCAGAAAACAAAATCATAGAGAATCTAAAATCAATACCGCCCCTATTTCCTTTGGTGAAAGATGACCAACAAACGAACTGTTGTTGGGTATGCATTCCAAAAAATGAGTCCTCGGTACTCCGTGCCATAGGAATCCACGCTCATACCCTTCCAGTACTGGAGCATCCTCCACTAACTCACACTCTAAACCAGTGGGCATATTCAACACTGTGTGGTGTTCACACGGGCACACGTATATTCTCAAGAGTGCAAGTACCGTGGGAAGAGAATTTCCTTATCTTTGAACTTCTCACGGATCAGAAAGGGCACTCTTTTCAATGTGTCTGTTGAAATGAATTCAATTTGTCCACATGGCTTGTTTATAATAACAACCGGTATTAAACTTATTAAGGTCTGGAGAAATGGCTCTGTGTTAAGAGCCTGCTGCTATCGTGGAGGGCCAAGCTAGGGTTCCCAAGACCCACACGAGTGGGTCTCACAGCTGCCTGTCACTGCAGTTCCAGGGGCTCAGCCATGCTCTTTCAGGCCTCTGTGGGTACCAGGCACCCTGGCAGTACACATGTATGCATGCAAGCAAAACATTAACAACAAACAAACAAAAACCCGGAATCTTTCTCCATTAACCAAAACACCTAAGCGTCAAGGCTTCCAGGCACACAGCTTCAATGGCCATATTAAAGTATGTCATCTTCTCCGTGGGAGACAAGGGTGAGTGACAGCAAGCATCAAAACTCTTCACGTGGCTGAACCAGTGATTTCATTGGAGATAAAGTGAAGGCACCTGAATTTTGCAGCGCAATTACGCCACTGAGCCTCGCGTCATCCTCCTTTAACCCCAGGATAGAACTGCTTCTTCTAGGCTCCACAAAAAACAAACCCAGAGAAGACAAGCAACCTCCAATTACCGTGATATCTTGGCGGCAGAGGAAAAAAAAAAAAAAACCCAAACCTGTAATTAAAATTTGCAGGTGCAACAGCCCTGCTACTGCGAACCAGGGAGGAAATCTGTGAAATTATCTTGAACAGTTTTCTCCAGTGTAATTTGGAAATTAGCCCACCTGGAGACATAAACCCACAGTTTCCTCTGCTATTGTCCCATCTCGTTTATCTTGTCTTCAACGCTAAGACTCCTGCTGCAAAGAGAAAACAGGTTGGGACACTCCAATCTCGCCTTCGGAGGGGAAAGATGGCAGAAGCTTGAATTCCAGGCCCACTGACTTGGTGACTTTTAAAAGACCATAAAATCCAACCGAAAGTACTGCAGGGCATAACGAACCTGCCAGCAAGGCTCGACTCGGGCTGCGGTGACTCCAACACACGTGGAGACTTGAACTGGTCCCACCGGTGCCAGCGTCTGCGTCCCCTGAGGCCTTGTGCAGTGTGGGGACCTGGCTCGGAAGCAGGGCTGCTTCCCACCCACTGCAGCCTCCAGGGCAGAGCCCTGTTAGACTTTCCTCGGGCCCCTTTGGTCAGACGTGGCATGCTGTGTTTGTGGGAGTTTTCACTGTTGTATGACTCTCACACCGTTGTGTGAGGCTTGCTTGGTCCTGGGTTAGCTAGGTACGCCCTGGGGATTTCTTAAAGGGATGATGCTTTGTTATTGTTCAGATCTCTGATCATCTTTAGGCTGAACTCCACCTGTAGAATGCTCCCCATACTTCCCAGAAGTGTGCGTGCCTGAGAACTTTACAAGATTGTCTCTGCTTCCTCCTTAGGTTCTCTGTGAACAGGCTTCTGGCTTTACTATTGGAGTTTCTGGAGCAGAGCCAAAGATGGTGGCTCTAACCGTCGGCTGTGACAACGTTTGGCATTCCCGAGCACACTCCTGGGTCATCTGAATACTTTCATTGCCTACACATAGGCATTATATACCGACAGAATGACATGATCTATATATTTCTCCACATGAACATGTGTAGCCCTTGTAACATCACCACTCTCAAGGAGCCCTCCTACCCCCCACCCCCACCTCCCCAGGGGCAGCTTTCAGGCTGGCTAGGAACTTCTTATGTAGTTCAAGATGGCCTTGAATTTCTGATTCTCCTTCCCTCACCTCCCAAGTTCTAGTTCACAGACATGTGCAACCACCTCTGGCACCTTTTATATTTTGCCAACATCCTGTGCCTACGCTATATATCTCAGTGTTTGAGTTCTTCAGGACAGAGATGACACTATTTATTGTCATTTCTCTTGTGCTGAGTACAAAGTATCTTGGGAGAGATGGAGGAATCCAATACGCTTGAGAAATGAGTGAGTGGGGTCCATGTGCGTTTATGTGTATTGATTATCTTCATGTGGTTTTCCAATCTCTTTATTTCTTTAACTCACTAATTAGAACTTCCTTCATATTCATTGTGGGAGTCACATTTATGCCAGACTGCCTGTGCCTGCCGACCAGAGGGCACCATCTGGAGTCCTTTCCTCCTGTAGAATGGAACCCTGATTATCACCCTGGCTGCGGGCACTGTTACCCACGGAGCCACCTTACTGGCCGGCTGGTTAGTTGTTATGAATGGTGTTTACACCTTTAAGGGTCATAGGTACTCCTGGAAACTATTTTGAACAAGCAGAAGAGCAGTGGTTCTCAACCTGTGGGTCGAGATCACAGGAGTGACTTAAGATCATGGGGAAACACAGACGTTTACCTTATGACTCATAACAGTAGCAAAATGACAGTTGTGAAGTAGCAATGAGAACGACTTTATGGCTGGGGGGCAGCACAACATGAGGGACTGTATGAAAGGGTGGCAGTGTCAGGAAGGGTGAGATCCACAGTGTTTTAGGAAAACAGTTGCCCTATCTCTCTCTTCCTCTATAGAAAAAAAAAAGCCATAAAAGCCTTTTATTTACTTTCATAAATGTGTACTTAATGTATAAGCCAAATATTTTTTAAAATCATTATTATCATGTTTGAAGTACTCTGTACCTTGTCTTTCTAACTTAGTGTATAAACTGGTCTTCATTTGTACAAGCTTAGAGTACTTAATCATTTTGATATTTATTTATCTATCTATCTATTCTAATGTCAGCATTATGAAATAAGTAAACTTGCCCTTGTCATTGCTCCTGGAAACCTTCATGTATTTGTTTGAGAGTGTATTACACGTTAGTCTAGACTAGCCAGGGACTCATTATATAGCCCTGGCTGGCCTTGACCCTGACCTTAGGGCAATCTTCCTGCCTCAGCCTCCCAAGTTCTGGGATTATGGGCATGAGCCAACATGCTGGCCATGCCTACTTTAAATAGCTGAGTAGTTATCCCAGAACTTCAAACTCTTTTTTTTTTCTTTCTTTCTTCCTTCCTTCCCTTCTTCCTTCCTTTCTTTTTTCTTTCTTTTTCTTCCTTTCTTCCTTCCTCTCTCTCTCTCTTTCTTTCTTTCTTTCTTTCTTTCTTTCTCTCTTTCTTTCTCTCTTTCTTTCAGAAATGTGTTTTTGAGAGTGAGTGCCACATATCTGTGGGTGAAACAAAAGAAAACAAAACCAAAAAAAACAACCAACCAACCAACCAATGAACAACAACAACAGCAGCAACAGCAATAGCAACAGCAACAGCAACAACAACAACAGAAGAGGCCAGAAGAGGGTGTCAGTTCGCCTGGAGCTGTAGTTCCAGGCAATTGTGAGGCACTTAACAAGGGCCATGGGCTCTGAGAATCTGGCAGTTAAATCACTGCTCTCAACTGCTGTCTCTCCAATCTCACCTCATTTCTTAATGTGTCAACATTAGAGAGGCTCTGTCAGGTCCTTGAAGAGTGGAGAATTTGGAGTTTTATCCCATTCTCTTCCTGACCTTCTACCTCTGACTTTCTCTCTGTTGTACTGTTTAGTTATTTTGGTGGTTATGTTGGCAACATTATGCAAAGCACTTAACATTCTATGTGGTTCCAGGAACCTTAGCAGGCATGGTCCCCCGCTGGGTGCCTTGCAGATGTTAGAGCAGCTAAGCTCTCCCTCCAGCCTCTGAACCTCTCTCACCATTCATCACTGTCACGGTTTAGGATGTTTACATCCAGCCCTTAGCAGTTTTCCTTTCTTCTCTGCAATGCCTCTGCTTATGGGTTCTAGAATTGTCTCTCCCTTCCCTGCACCATCTCTCTCGCCCTCCTTTCTTCCCTCAGATCAGCTCTCTTCTTCAGCCCCTTCTGTTTGGTTTTTGAGGTATAAGGTTTTACCCTTGCACAAGCTGGCCTCAGACTCATGGCAACCCTCCTGCCTCAGCTGAGACTACAAGCATGAGCTATCCTGCATTGGTCTTTTGAGATTTCTTGTCTACACATAACATCTGCCATCCATTCTAGGATGCCCTTTGTTACTACGATGCAGGCTTTGGGGGGGGGGATGGGGGTCAGGGCTTAGAATACCATCTTGAACTGGGTCCTCCTTTCTCTTGAGTGTGATTCTTTTGGTATGTTCCTGAGCATTTTTAAAAAATTCTGATTTCCCATAAAAACAATGGTACCTGTGGCTTGCATTGGTTTGGGAATACGTAAAAGAACTGACGAGAAGCCACTGGAGATGATCTTTCCCATGCTGTCCCTACCCTCAGCATACTCCTCCCTTAGGAACACTGACATGGAAGTGCTGTAAACAAACAACTGGGCTCTTTCACTCTCTCAGAAGCTTAGTTTGCAGACGACCCCAACCCCATTTAGGAACAAAGGGAGTGAACTGTTGTTTGTAAGAGACCCAAACTGGTTTTAGTGAAAACACCTTTGCAATTGTAGTCCAAGTTAAAGTTCTATGAAGGGCGAGGGCAATGGCTCAGCCAAGTAAAGACACTTGCTGCCAAGCCTGCAACCTGAGCTCAAGCCTTGGGATCCACATGGTGTAAGGAAGGAACCACTACTGCAAGTTGTCCTCTGACACCACATACACACACACACACACACACACACACACACACACACACACACACACGCGCGCGCGCGCGCGCGCGCGCAGACACACACATGTACAGTCACACGCACAGAGTCACACACACACGCAGACACACACACACAGACACACATACACAGACACACAACACACAGTCACACACACAGACACACACGCAGACACACACACATACAGTCACACACACACAGAGTCACATACACACAGACACACACGCACAGTCACACACACACAGAGATGCACACACAGACACACACAGACACACACCCAGACACACAGACACAGACACAGACACACACATACGCACACAGTCACACACACACACAGACAGACACACATATACATACAGTCACACACACACAGTCACACCCACCCACACAGACACACACATGAACACAAACACACATGTACATACATACACACAGAGTCACATGTAAACAGCAGACACTGGCACGTACAGTCACACACACACATTCTAAATAGATAGGTAAATAAAATAAATGTAATAAAACATTAACAAACGAAACACTCCATAAAGGAGGTTTTTATTCCTCCCCTAGTACAGGAGATCACCAAGATCTCTCCCATGAGCTACACCCCCAGTTCTTTCTTCACTTTTGTCTTGACATAGGGTCTTTTTACGTTGCCGAGACAGTCTTGATCTTGCTCTATAGCACAATTGGGCCTTGAACTTCCAATCTTCCTGGGATTACAGGTGTGCTCTCTGTCAAGCAGTTGACCTTGTCGCTTCAGCCTCATTTTCTATTCCGAGCTGTCCTGAGCTGTAAAAAGACTTATAAAGAAGGCTGAGTCTTAACTCTTTTTGTTTCTTTGTTTCTAATTTGTCCTTTTCACCGCTGCACGTTGGGTAAGCTGGCCTCACCTGAACCCACCTTGACAATTCCTGTTGGTTCTGCATTGCTGGCTTCTGGGCTTTAGGCCATGAGAATGTTATGGTTTTCCCCTTTTGTCTATAGGTAACTATACGAAGGAGCCCCTGAGACACAGAAAAACTCCCCTTTAATCACAATTTTACAACTTCCTTTCTCTTTCTTGGTATGCCAATCTTAAATGTACCAAGAAAACTGATTTCAATTATAAAGGGCTCTTCCTCCTCCCAGTCATCAAATTACACACACACACACACACACACACACACACACTCTTCCATGGAAATGATCCAGTGCGATTCTTAGTGCAAGGGAGCACAGACAGGGTGCCAATTACTTAAGAGGTGCTCATTACGAATGAAAAAGCAAATATAATTACCACATGCCAATTGCATAGGAAATAAGAATGCTTTTCAACAAAGCCAGGCTTATTTTATGTGGCCCATATAGCTCCCACAGGATGTGTTCTTGCCTGTTTCTTCCCGACTCTACCAAATACACGTAGAAGATGTAGACCTATGAAGCAGGAAACACACGAGACTGCAAATTCTGCGTTTATCTCTCTCTGGGATCCCTCTAGCACTACAGTGGGCTTCCTGAGATGTTCTGATCATACCTGTGGTATCTTTTACATACCTACAGTAAAAAGAAAGCTAATTTTATGTAATATGAGTTTTTCTTATGGTCACACACACAAAAACTTATCCAGAGGTCTGAATGTACCAGCATTATGTTTAAATGTACAATAACCTTTTGATTTGGGATTTATTTTAGTGATTAACTCCCTTTTTCTGGTTTGGTAACATCCAAGCTCGATACAGTGTGACTCTGTCTGTGTCCCATGCAGGCTCTGTACCATGTGACTCCATGTCTCAGAGCCTCTTTCCTGGTTTTACATCTAATTTTCTTCCTTTACTACAACTGCTCTTCAGGTCAAGACCCAATCAAGTATATGTCTTCTATCTGCCCCAGCCTCACCATATTTATTTCCCCATTGCAGTCAGTGTCCTGAAATGTTGCCTTACATACTTGGCAATCAAATATTTGGGGTGGGGCTAGTTACTTAGGTTATTTTGTGTGGTATTTTAACAAGTCGAGCAAGTTGGCAGATATTCTACAGATATATAGAGATCTACAGAAAACAAGACTAACAGAAGTTGAGGGTATAGCTTGATTGATAGAGGGGTTGTTTACCATGCCTGAAGCCCTGGGGTCAATCCTCAGCACTGCATAGACCAGCCATGGAATCTCAGCACTGGAGATGGAGGCAGGAGGATTAGAAGTTCAAAGGCACCTTCAGCTATAGAATGAGTTGGAGGCCAGCCTGGGCTACGTGAAATGTTGTCTTAGAAAGAAAACAGATTTCTAAACTAGGTAATTAGGCCAATTCAATATGATTTAAATAAAGTTAGCTTGGGCTTCGTACTATTTCTCCTAAAATGTTTGTCGCCCAATAAGAATTTAGTAGTGCTCTCAGAGAACTTGAACATAGTAGGACTCTCTTCGAATGAAAACACTCTACAGACATATTTGGGAAGGACTAGGGACATGATTCAGTGGGTAAGAGCAGGTGCTTCCCAAGTGTGATGACCTGAGGTTAGTCCCCTAAGACCCACGTAAAAACAAAAAGCTGGGCGTGGCTCAAGCTTGGAATGCAGAACTGTGGGAGGCGGAGACAGGAAGACTGCCAGCTGGCAATAGTCTAGCTTTGCTGTTCAGTGTGCGATCCCTGACGAAGGAAATAAGGCCCTGGCCAAAGCAAGTGATTGAGGAAGCTGCACGATGTCCTTCTGCGGCCTACGCCTGGATGCGCAATCCACATGCACACACACACATGCACCACATGCATGCACACACACAGAGCGGACGTATTTGGGGGCTAAAAGGTCAGCTCTGTATAAATTCTGTGGAAAATACTGCTTTTCCCATTTCCTTCCTGTTAGCGTGAAGAAACTTGAGCAATAACAAGACAGCTCAGGACTGGTAAGGATGATGTGGGAGACCAGTTAGGTTTTGTTTGGTTTAGTTATACTCCCGTTGGGCATTTTCTTTTGCTAATAGGTCGGTCTCCACGCTCCAGCAAGGTTCTGTTTAACCTCTTGAGTCACAGAAATAAGTGAGCAATGAAGACTGTGAGCGCTTTCAGCGTTACACACACCTGTCTACTCGGCCATATTTACAGGCAGCGAACAGTAGCTCAGCCTTTGTGGAGTTTCCTTAAGTCCCATGTTTGAAATGACATTTATTGCGGACATGGTGGTATATATCTTCAGTCCCAGTATTTGGGAGGCAGAGGCTTTTGGATCTCCGGGGTTTGAGGCTAGCTTGGTCTACAAAAGCAAGGTCCAAGACAGCCAAGGCTATACAGAGCTATGCCCTGTCTTGAAGAAACCAAAATAAATAAATAAATAAATAAATAAATAAATAAATATTATTTAATATAATTAAATTAACTTAATTATTTATTATTATTTATTATAATTAAATTAATTATTATTTAATAATAAATAAAATAAATAATATTTATTTGTCTTTTATTTTGTATTTGTGCCTGTGTGTGTGTGTGTGTGTGTGTGTGTGTATGTGTGTGTTTAAATGCAAGCCAGAGGCATCCTTCATCAGCTGCTGTCCACCATATTTGTTCTTTTGAAAGATAGGGTTTCTCACTAGCCTGAACTCATCAGAGACTAAAGTAGTTGGTCGGGGTGCCTTGGTCATCTACCTGTCAGTGCGTTGGCTCCCAGCTCTGGAATTGTAGCTGTGAGCTGCCACCCCTGGCTGTTTTCAGGTGGGTCCTGGGGATCGAAGCAAAGCATGTGTGTTTCAGATGGGCTGTATCCCAGCCCTATTTTACTATAATTTCTTGTTTTGCAGTGCTGGGACAGGTTCCAGACCCTCCAGCATGCTGTGAAGGGCTCTCCTGATGAAGTACTATGGCCCTACCCGCAACTACCTCCACCTTCTAACCTTTTTTGGTTTTGAGCTCTGGCTGTCCTGGAATTCACTCTGTAGAGCAGGTGGCCTTGAACTCATAAGAGATCCTCCTGGCTCTGCCTGCTCGCTGGGATTAATGTGTACACCACCAGTCCCGGTTTTAACTTTTAAACCTTTTAAAAATTCAAGAGAGGGTTTTGTAAGATGCCTTGGTCAGCCTTGAATTCGGGGTGTTGCCTGGCACAATGGCAGTTTTACTGAGGCTCTCTACATTTATGAGCGCTGAGGCTCCACCAGCCCAAAGACAAATCATTGATGTGGGAAATGAAGTGACCCGTTCTGCCAAACCACCGGATGTCCAGCCAAGTTACAGGCTGAGGGGGCGCGGGGTGGGGGGTGGGGCAGATACTGAGTAAAGCAGACTGGCTTCTCACGTCCTCGACTCTAGGGACAACCAGAAATTTATTAATTTATGGTGTGGTGTCAGGGGTCCTGACTACCACCATGAAGCAAAGGACAGAGAAGTGAGGGGAGTCTATCCAGGTAGAAAGAACTGCGTGGGCGGGGCTTGCAACCAATAGGGGAGGAGTCAAGGCTACAAGAATTTCCCCTAAAGTGATTTATGCTCTGCTAAGTAAGGACCGACTCACGACTCACTGAGCGTGCTTCACAGGTGTTGTTGTCTTGGAGAGAGCCTGGTTTGGGGGATCAACGGCCCAAGGACATGCTTTTTTAATTGTTGTTACTACTATTACTAATGCAATGATCCTCCCTTGTTTCTAACCCCGATGCTGTAAGACACCACAGGGCGTCTGGGAGGCTATATGGAC
Organism: Montemys delectorum; assembly: GCA_019843815.1. Taxonomy (NCBI): domain Eukaryota; kingdom Metazoa; phylum Chordata; class Mammalia; order Rodentia; family Muridae; genus Montemys; species Montemys delectorum. The sequence goes on along the minus strand of JADRCD010209840.1, from coordinate 5,793 downwards.
AGAGTGCTTCCTGTTTGGTTCAGCATCCTGTGGCTTGCAGGCCAATCCAGCCAACTTGGCATTTTATAGGAACTATGGACAAAGAATGAGTATTTTGTTGTGGTTGTTGATATTGGTTTTGTTGTTGTTTTCCTCCCATTTTTAAGATAAAAGATAAAGTGAGGACTATTTAGTTAAGAGTATTGTGTGGTTATCTGTGTGGAGTGGGGCAAAATACTGCTAAGAACAAAACCAATGGGAATAAAATACATTTGGCTTCTGTACCAGCAGGATCCCAACAGGCCAAGTACCTCTTATGTCTGCTTAGCACACTTTTGTGTCCCTACTGCCTAGAACTTTGCCATCCATGGCACCTGCTCAATAAATGCTTATTGGGTAAATGAATGATCCTAACATCCAGAGAAAGGAGCGTGGGGTGGGTTCTTAATTAGAGACACACGGGTAAATGACTTGTCCTGGCAGCTATGAAAAACGGTCAAACCATCCAGCACATGTAGTCTGGCTTTGGGTGTGACTTGAGCCTATGCTGATGATCCCTCCAAGCCCTGTTTGCCCACAGTCAGTTATGGAAGAAGAGTCTTCTCCTCTGGCTGCCACCATCTCGGTCCTCAGCAGAGCCAAGCTGTGGGGACATCAGTCACTCTGAAGTTGTCCTCATCACAGGTTGTCTCCTGAGTAGGTCATGTAGGAAATTAAAAATAAAAGCAAACCAACCCCTTTTTTGTTTAAGAAAATATGTTGGATTTATCAGGTTAGTGATACATTAAACCAGCTCCTAAGGACCCAGAGGAACCTTTTCCAAGGCTACAGACAAGGTCTTGCTATGTAGCTCTGGTTGGCCTGGTTCTTGCTATGTGGTATAAAGTTGGCCTCACGCTTGTATTGATCCCACTGCCTCAGCCTTCTAAGCACTGAGATTACAGGTGTGCCCAACTTGCCTGGCATGATAGCTCTTTCTTAACACAGAGGTTGTCCAATCTAGTTTCCCCTTTTAATAAATGCCTATTTTCTGGATTCTGAGTCTGGGCTGTTGTTTTATATCCCCAGGGAACATGATTCTAAAATTTAGGACATAAATGTAGACTGGGTGTAATTTAATACTAGGCTCCATGCTGAGAGCTCAGGTCATCCTGAGACTGATGCACACACACACACACACACACACACATATACACACACACACACACACACACACACACACACACACACACAAGCACATACACACACAGGCATACTCATACATGCACACATGAACTTCTTCTACATTGTGGTATCTCTGTTTTCCAAAAGTCAATTGGGTTTGGTGCTATCCCAGAAATTTTTATCAATTTGAGGTCATCGTGTCATGAAAGGTCAGGATTCTGAGGCAATCATGTTGTTATGAGAGTAAGCTCTGAGGACCATTGAATGTGATATAATATCCCAGAAATTTCTTAAAAGGAATGTGATTATGTTGTCCAATTCAACAGCGTGTCCCTGTGAACTCTGCCTGGTAGAGACTGAGACATGCTATAGCCATAAAATACATTTTAGAATACTGAAGACAGGGCTAAATGTTAAGTAGCTTATTGTAAGTGTCTTACTGATTACATGCTGAGAAATGAGCTTTGAGCAGTTGTGGTGACATGTGCCTGCAATCCAAGTGTTTGTACAGTGCAGGCAGGAGGATCAGGAGTTCAGGGTTAGCTCCAGCTACATAATGACTTTGAGCCTTGTCTGGATTGCATGAGAGTCTGTTTCTGGGGGTGGGGAAAGCAAAGGGGCTCAATAGAAGAAGTTGCCTGCTGCCAAGCTTGGAAATCTGAGTTCAACCCCCCCCCAGGTAAAGCCTACATGGTAGAAAGACGAAACTGAACATGTGCTGCACTGTAGTACACACACACACACACACACACACACACACACACACACACACACGGGGAGGGAGAGAGACAGAGAGACAGAAAGACAGAGACAGAGAGACAGAGAGAGACAGAGTAAATGATCAATGTAATTTTAAAAAGAACTTTTAGACATGCTGGGTTAAACAAACATATTAATAGAATCATTTCAATTTGCTTCTTGCTTTTTGAGAGTTGGCTACAGAAAACTAAACCTCATGTGTGTGGGCCTTCATTATAACTGTGTTTGACAGTACTAAGTTAAAGGCTTACTGTATACTGGCTCAGCCAAGCAGTCTTTCAGCAGTGATCCACAAGGAGATGACTATGTGCCAGGCATGGATGGAGCTGAACTCTCCAGGCACCCTGGTGTGTAACCAACACTGCCTGCTTTCAGGAGCCTTGGTTTTTGTGCATAAGGGAGATGGGGCATATGGAGACAGGTCCTCACAAGGTGGGCAGGGTGTGGCCATCCAGGTTAGAAGACCAAGGAGGGCTGAGAGAGGGCAACAGAGGCTGAGAGCTGGGACCTGCGAGGAGTTAATGATGTGACTTGAGGGAAGGATCCTCAGTGGGGAGAAGTGGAAGGACCAGAGAGAAGGTAAGGATGAACTGCCTCGCTTGAGTCTGGTAGGAGGGAAAAAGACAGAGAGGACCAGACCTGAGGATGTCCCCTCTTAGATATGGCTGCTGGTGATGCTGGGTGAAGCCTCATGCAATTTTTCTACCTCTATTTTATTTATTTATTTTGGTTTGTTGGAACAAGGTCTTGCTATGTAGCCCAGGCTGGCCTCAGTCTCAATCCTCCTGAGAGCTGGCGTGATAGGCATGTACCACAAATCTCAGATTTCTCTTTCTGTTGTTGCCTTGTTAGAGGTTGTTCCTGAGGGCAGAGGAGAGAGGAGATAGCTGGAGCCCCATTGCCCATGTGTCCTGCTGAACTGGAACTGAGATCTGATGGGGAAAGACATTCCTTGTTTGTTTTAGTCATTGGAGAATGGCTTTGCAATTGCCATAAGGTAATATCTGCATTCGTAGTTTATTTCAAGCCTGAACATCTCTACTCAAATGGAACTCTTTTGGAAAAATCTACAATCATTTAGTATGCATGCACGCAAGAGCACACTCAGTACTTGCATGGAGGTCAGAGTGAAGCTAGTGAAAGTTGGTTTTCTCCTTCCATGTGTGTCCTGGGATGGACCTCTGGTCGTCAAGTTTACTTGCTCAGCCATCTTGTTAGCCCCAAATGGAATTCTTTATCCATACAAAGAATTTAATGTTTGACCAAGATATTGCAATAAATCCTGGCGTCAGAAGTTCTTCCTCATCTATTTAATGAGTGACCTTCCACAACATAATTAACACTCTGGTGTCTCTTTGTCTTGTAATGACGGGCTTCACACAATGATGGGCTTTAACGTACACAGAGTCTGGTAAATGTCTGGTTCACATCCAGCAATGAATTATCTAACTGGGAAATGTCCAGGTACAGTGGCAAGAAGGGGAAAAATGAGATTTTATTCACTTCAATGGTCCAAGTCAGAGGAGTAATTACATAGTTTGCAACTATTATTCAAAGTGTCATATTTTATTGAATTATGCTGTGCTGTGCATCTGATATTTTTAAGCAAAACTGGCAACCAAGAACACCAGCAATCCTTGGACAGAATGTTCCTGACACTAGTTTTTAAATCTATCAAAAAATGATGAACTGCAGTTGAAATTTTAGAAGTGCTTTAATTAAAATATTAAATAAGCGAACATGGTTAGCTAAATGGGCCTCTTTGTAGCACTAGGGTTGAGCCAGGGCTTCACACACACCCTCAGGCCTAGATTGGGAGAGCTTTGACAGACCCTCCATTCGCTTTGGAACCTTTTCCAACCCGTCAATATTTAACTACTGTAGTGGAGCTTATTTTTGTGTGGCAAATTCTAGAATCTACTGGGGACTGTAAAGGGACTGTGGTGGGAAATCCTAGGACATAGTGTCAAATAGCAGCCCGAGACTGCTTGGCCTTGCGATGACTTTACATTAGTAGAAGTCATTAAGGGCTAGTGAGATAGCCCCGAGAGTAATGAGAGGATGGCTCAGGGGGTGACAGGGTTTGCTGTGTAAGCCTGGACACTTGAGTTTGATCCCCCAGATGCAATGGGGATGAAAAGATGCAAGAAAGATGTCCTCTGACCTCTACATATCTGTAGTGGCATATGTACTCAAACCCATAGTCATACACACATACATGCACACACACATGCACATACACACACACACACACAATAACTAAAAAATTTAAAAGCCATCAACTTAATTGAGGTTTTATAAAGAACCATCTAAGGACTCCAAAAGCATATGTGTGTAGATTGTATCTATCAATGTTTATTATCCAAAAAAAAAAAAAAAATAAGTGATGAGAAAATATTAAAAGATTTGGTTTTAAGAATATTTTTAAAACATCAGATGCATGCAAATAATTATGCATATGCATTTGTGAAATTAGCTTTTTATTCATATTTATTTTTGAAGCAAAGTCTGGATAGCTAGCCTAGGCTGGTGGTGACCTTACAATCCTCTCGCCTCAGACTACTTAGCGACGTACACCATGCTTAGCTCAACTGTGGCTTTTAGTTTTCAAAACCAAATACACAGCAGGAAGTGTGACATCATCAGTGTTATGTTTCCCCCAAGTCTGATGTCATAAAGACAGCAGGGCTCTCATGTCTGCTTCTGCACTGGATCTGTTCTGGTGTCGCTCATGATGTGTCCTGTAGAACACTACACTGTACAAGGAAGGATGATAGAGTGAAGGCACCAACAGCTTAGAAGCTCTAGGAAAATACCCAGATTCACCCAGTCCATGGACTGTACGCCGGAGAGGTTCCCAGATCACACTCTGAGAATTTCTGTCATTGCAGGGGAAAGGCACTGGAAAACAGAAGTTGGACATGGACAAATTTTGTCGGTATGCATGGAATTCGGAGTGATAAAGAGTGGCTGAGAGACTGTCCCAGGAGTCAAGTGTGTGTGTCCTGGGTAGCAGTTGATGTTGGAAACAAGGCATCCAGTGTGGATGAAACACATCATTAAAGAGTTGCTCCTGGAGACTCCAAAAATCACTTCCTCAGAAAGTCGGCTGCTCAAGAGGCATGCCACCACAGTGGGGGCATTCGGTGGGACATTAATTAGGTGAGCCGTTTGGACTTTGCTTGAGATAGGAGACAAGGTGTAGAGCTAAGGAAGGTTTTGAAAGTTCTGGAAACTCCACCGCAGAGATCATCCAGCCCATGTTAGGAGAAATTTGCCTTTCCTTTCAACAAGACTCAAATAGACCTTCCTGAGAGACAGGGTGGGGGGAAATCAAGCTGCACTGGCTCAAGTTGGGAAGTGCCTACGGGCCTGGCTTATGCATGTTACCAGTGTTCCAATCTTGACTTAGCCAACACTGCGCATGGCCTCAGATCCTAGACTTCAGGGAAGGTGGGAAGAAAACCACTAACTGTACACTATCACCAGACCTGCCGTAAACTCCTGAGTTTCTGTCTGCTAGGCCCATTGGTGAGAATGCCTCCAGGAGTCAGCCTGGGAACTAAAACTTCTCAGTCCACCTGTGGATTGCATCTGGGATGGAAATGAGAGGATGAAGGCGGTGAAGAGGAGGCCGAGCTTAGGGCTCAGGGAGAGGATGAAGGCGGTGAAGAGGAGGCCGAGCTTAGGGCTCACATTTTGAGTCTTGGATCCTGGGTTGACCATTGGCCAACTGAAAACATTAGTAAAGATAGTAGAATTGTAACAACTAGCATTCACTGAGCACATAATATAGCAGGCGTTCTGTGATGGAATCTCCAAGCACGACCTTGCCTCGCCCTCACAAAAACTTCATGAGCTTTTATTCTCTCCTCTCCCTCGACCCCTTGA